>OY757912.1:34338713-34343713 GCA_963585895.1 Sepioteuthis lessoniana | reverse complement strand
CATAGTTCAAAACCTCATTCTGGTGGCTAGGTGTAATAATATACATTTAATCTAACCCCTCGGACTGGAAATAGAAAATAATTAAAAGTTGCCCAAACCACTAGACTCAGTCAGTTGTCTAAGTGGATTCGGGGACTTGTCAGATGTTACTATACATGCAAGATTGAAGTTGGGGTTCGGTTTACAATAAACCCAAATAAAAGAACCTCAGTTTTTGATTATCTCTATTTGGTTGCGAGGGAATAGAATGATACAATGATAGAATGGACGGAGAATTAATGATCCATTTAAGATACAAAAAGAGTTTGTTTGCATGAGACAAAAGTATCTACTTTATATATTGTCCATCTAATTCATTTCCAGATATTTCCACGACTTCATAAACTAAATGGATGCAATAGAATATCCAACATTTGAAGCGAGTAGCATTTTTCATGTTTCTCTTCTCATATCAGTAGACCATCAATCATTGAACCAGCAGACATGGTAGACTACGTTACATGATCAACATGAAAAAAGAATTCCAAACGTATCTATATTTATGTGACAACCCATAAAATTGTTTTTATATTTTAAACAAATATTAATAAATAGTACGTTCCCATTCGTGCAATTAAAAAAAAATGCAGTATATGAAAATTATTTTCTCTAAGGAACAAAAAATGACTAAAATTGAATGAGTGTTATATATATATATATATATATATATATATATATATATATATATATATATATATATATAAAATAAATTTTTAGCTCAGGCAGTTTTAGTAAATTTTCTCTTTTCTTTGTTCTCTAGAGAAAATGATTTTAATATATCGCAAATATTCATATCACAATAATAATAATAATAATAATAATAATAATAATAATAATAATAATAACAAGAAGAAGAAGAAGAAGAAGAAGAAGAAGAAGAAGAAGATCAACAAAAAATAGACTTTTTGTAGTCAGTTAACATTTCCAAAAGTAAATTCAGCTTTTGATCTCTCTCCCCCGTGTTCTCCGTTGAGAGTAATTAATATTCGATTGTTTTTTTTTTTGTTTAATTAAATTGGATTGAAAGTCTAGACTTTAGATTGATGAATTTTTTAAAGTCAGGCATTTGATAAAAAAAATGTAAGTCTAACCAATCCAGTATAGTGTTTCTTTTCCTTTTTTTTTTTTTTTTTTTCTAAATATGCAGATATTTGAAATGTTTATATTTAGGATTCGCTTTCCTCCGTTAATTCTAAAGGGGAATTATTGATGTTTTAAATCCTATCATAATAATTCAAAAAAAGTTTTTATATTTACGATATCGATTTCAATATTTTATGTCGGCCATCGACAAACCTGATTTAAAAAAAAAAAGTAAATTGAAAAGAGGTGAGGTTTTTCAAATCCTACTTCACATTCATTCATTAATTCGTATCAGAGGAAGCTAACATTCAATACAGAACAAACTAAAAATGAAATCAATATTTTTAAACAGTGTATTTGCAATTGCAACTATTTGAAAACTACGACACGCATTCAATAAATATGGGGATTTACAAAAAAAAATCATTACTTTTTTCGATGATTGTAAACTTTCCATTGTATGGAATTTGTTTATAGGAACATTTATTTCAAAACACTCAAAAATACTTGCTTTGAGGATAATTAAGTTGATCGAAAATCAAACACATTTATTCAAGCTTGGAAAGAGGTCTGTGATCAAATTTTTGGTTGGTGAGAAGTGGAAACAATGTTCAATTTACAAAGAATGTAAGATATGTACGAAGAAACAATCTTGAAAAAAAAAGAGCTTTAAAATGGAAAAAACAGATTTGGTACTAAACTTTAATTTTTAATTACCCAGCTCTTGGATTCGAAACACACGGACTCTCAATTTAAAAAAAAAAGTTCCATGCGTTGTTAATTAAAGGAAAAATCGTCATACTAACGGTTTTTTGGAGATGAAAGAACCCATCTTAATTAATTTCCTTGATAAAGTTTGGACTGCAAAGAGTGCTTCCAGTTTTATACTCCTTGGGGGAAATTTCGCTCTATTCGTATTTCAGAGATTGATCGGTTCCACCCAGTATATTATCATCTTAACCTGTTGACGGGCATTAACTAAAGGTTGAAGAATTTGTGACAATTATTCGTAAGAAAAAAAATGGTTATGTCGTATTCAGGTATTCGCAATATATCTGTAGCATTGTTAACAAATGGATAACTATTGTGTGGCTAGCAGTTAACTGATGTGAAGATGGGACATTCGTTTATTAGGGCCTTTTAGTACCTTACCTGTCAAGTCACTGACATCGAGGAATCAGTAATAAATAGACAAAGGACAACACGTGGTAGCTTCTTCGTTATCAAGGAGACTCTCTTGTCTCATGTGTTCATTCACAACCAGCAGACAAGAACATAGAGTGTGAATCATAAAATCAAGAGATGCTTATATATGTACACGTGACTAGAGAAGTTATTTACAGCTACTGTGAGGATGTCGCTTATATAGAAATCAGACCTATCCGATAAAATAAAACGCAATTTTGTCAACACAGCGGCTTTATCTATTCTAACATGCACTACTTGGACTTTAGCTAAGCGTATAGAGAAAAGGCTTGACGCCAATGGCACAAGAAGGCTGCGAGGTATATTGAACAGATCCTGGAAGCTATATCGCACTAAACAGCAGTACTACGGCCACTAAAAAAAACATCTCAAAGACAATCCAGATTAGAAAAAGAAGACATGTGAGACACACCAGGAGTAGTAAGGACGAACTGATAAGCGATTTTCATCTATAGACCCATTCAGACAGATGAGCAAGTGTAGGACGACTGGGTAGAACTTACTTACCACAAGTATGTACGGACACAGGATATAGTCTAGAACACGTGCCAGAAGCGATACAAGATAGATACGAATATTGAGAGAGTTAGGGAAATATGTGTTTAGAGCACAGAATTATGAGGAAGAAGATATATATATATATATATATATATATATATATATATATATAGAAGGTGATACTGTTAATTCAGAGTGTTGATGTCGGAGAGTAAAATGTCCTTAAAAACGTCTGGTCAATGGAAACGTTATATATATATGTATATATATAGGTTTTATGTCATTTTGCTTAAATCCATATTTCTGTTTTTTGTAAATATCCTATTGGATTTAATTTTCGTTAAAACGTCAGAACTATATATATATATATATATATATACATAATTCTCTATTAAAATACCAAAGTGAAAGTACGTTCACTAGATGGAGACACAGAATACTTCGACATTATAGCAGCGGTACTACAAGGAGACACGCTTGTTCCATACCCCTTTATCATCTGTCTAGACAATGTGCTTAGAACATCGATTGATAAAATCAGAGAAAACGGCTTTGAGTCGACAAAGAAAAGAAGCAGAATGTACTCCGCCAAAACAATTACCGACGCCGACTACGCCAATGACAACTGGCAAATACACCCAATCTAGCCGAAACACTACTGCATAGTTTGGAAAGAGCAGCCGCACGCATAGGCTTCCATGTCAATGTACACAAAACCGAATATATGAGCTATAATCAAACAGTTGATATCTCCACACTGGACGGAACCCCTCTTAAGCTAATAGACAAATTCACTTACCTAGGAAGCATCTTCTCATCAACTGAAAAGGACATCGACACTGGGTTAACAATTGCATGGGCAGCCATCAAGAGGCTATCGATCATATGGAAATCAGACCTGACCGATAAAATGAAACGCAGTTTCTTCCAGACAGCTGTCGTATCGATACTGCTGTATGGATGGACTACATGGACGCTAACAAAACGGCTGGAGAAGAAGCTAGACGGCAATTACACTAGAATGCTTCTAGCAATCTTGAACAAGTCCTGGCGGCAACATCCCACAAGACACCAATTATACGGCCACCAACCTCCTATCACGAAAACTATCCAAGTTAGACGAACCAGACATGCAGGAGACTGCTGGAGATGCAGTGACGAGCTCATAAGTGATGTACTTTTATGGACCCCCACATATGGCAGGGCAAAAGCAGGACGAACAGCACGAACATACATTTAACAGCTACGTGAGGATACGGAATGTAGCCCTGAAGACCTGCCAGAGGCGATGAACGATAGGGAAAAGTGGCAAGAGAGGGTCAAGGATATCCGTGCTAGCGGCACAACATGATGATGATGATGATGATGATATCATATTTACCAACCCCTTCGCTCGGGCAGGATATGACACAAGGTCAATTTTTAAGCGGAGTTTAACAGGTTTGAATTCAGAGTTTTCCTTCTCCTAGACTGGTTTCCTCACCAACGCTGAAGAACCTAGTCTGTCCTACTATTTACCCATAACTGGAGGGAGAATAATTGGATTCATACCTTTCCCAAGGCTATTAGCGCTATGTGAAATGCAATCAGTCTCGTCCAGGATTTGAACTCGTGTTGCCGTGTCCATATCCTGCGACGATAATCATTACACCACGGGCACCTCCAAAATGATGATATATATATATATATATATATATATATATATATATATATATATATAGAGAGAGAGAGAGAGAGAGAGAGAGATATGCGTGCTTACATATATGCGTCTATGTGTGCGTGTGTGTGTAATGCAAGTACACAAATATACACATACATCGTATATACACATATTTTATTGGATGACGTGTTTATTTTTATCCTTATCTTTGATATGCATGTACAAGTACAAATTACTATCGGTTTCATTAGGTTAATAACTTATAAAGATGGTGACGTTTTTCACACTACATGACTGTCACGGAGGGTTTAAATAGTCAAATATGAATGTAAGAAATCTTGGTTTCTTCTTTTTCCTTTATCGGTCGACAATGAGTGAGGGAAAGTAGCTTTTTAATAGGAGACAGGGAGACAGCCAGATAGAGAGGCATACAAACAGAACCAAGGACTGGGGGAAAGGTAATAAAAGTGATTTTGTTTGAGATTACTGCTGAAGTGTGGTTGACAACTTTCTT
>OY757912.1:34195148-34338513 GCA_963585895.1 Sepioteuthis lessoniana | reverse complement strand
CATCATTTCAGAATTTCCAGATCCTATCAGTTCATATGGCACAGTTTGTCTTCTAAATCGTTCCAATGAATTCATCATAATTATTTCCTGCTATTATTTAAAACTATTTTGAAATAATTCTTTGCAAGAATAAAATAAAAAAGATGATATTGTTAATAAATTTGATTAAACTAAAATATCTCTATTGGTCAAATAATTCATCGAAAGTTTTTCATTTGCTGTATAAATAACAAATCCAAAGCTGTAGCTGTATGGACACTTAATCCTATCAAAGATACTCTCTAAAAAATGCTGGGTAATACTGATGTTATAAACGAAGTTCACTTATAAACTCCTACACATTGCCACGTCAGTTTAGGGTATCTATCAAGAACTGACACACATCAGCTCTGTCCGGAGAAATGATTAACAATAGGCTCGAATAACAAGAAAGAGGCTGGGAACTCCCGGTTTTTTTTTATCAGATTGATCAGATTTCTTTATGATCGATAGCCTATCGATAGCAGCCCACGGCATTTTTGACGAACTTTGACATCAATTTCAGTAGATGAGAGGCTGCTACCGAGATGTGTGAACTTCTTTTCTAATTTCAGAGGACTACCATTTGAAATGGAAATTACTCCTTGGAGTGGAAATTACTCCTTCTTGTTTAAATCACATATAATCCGTTTTGATTGCATTCACGTAAAGACCAATGTCTCCTGCTGCGAGCCTTGGGCACGCAGCAGTGATTTAATTTGCAAGATCCGCTATCTCTTCTGTACAGTCTGCTTCCGTTATACGAGGATCATTAAATAAGTTTCCAGACTTTTTTTTTCGTATGGGCACATTTTTTGATAGTACACACGTGAAACTCTAGTCCCCTTCGAAGTAATCTCCTCCGGCTGCAATGCACTTGTACCGTTCCAAAAACTTCTGCAAGACCCCATGGAAGTCCTCTTGTGTGAGCGTGTCCATGATCTTCGTCGCAGCCTCTTTCATATCCTCAATTGTCTCATAACGACAGCCCCTGAGCTGGGAGTCACCGGGAGCAAGGTCTAGACTATAGGGAGGCTGAGGAACTGTCCTGATACCCATCTTGGTCAAATAGTTTTTGACAAGAATGGAGTAGTGGACTGGTGCATTGTCCTGGTGGAAATGCCACGGACTCGATTTGAAGAGTGCTGGCCTCTTCCGACCGAATCTTCTCCTGAACTCCCTTAAAACCTCAACATAGTTACCCTAACCCTAACCCTTTGGCCAATCAAATCTACTGTATATACTTCTTTACGCCTCCAACCCCTCTCATCATCCCTCACAGACCACTTGCTTTTCTTGAATCTCTTATGCCACTCGATAATTGACGCTGAATTCATGCAAGATGTTCCAAAAGCAGTCTGAAGCATTCCATACGTTTCTGTGACATTTTTTCCAAGTTTAAAATAGAATTTTATTTCATATCATTCTTCTAAAGTGTCCTCACGTTCCTGATTGAATTTTTTAAATACACCAGCTGTGACAATCAGGCTTTATAATCCAATTCCTGTTGTAGCTGTTCATTTGAACCTTAAATCATAAAAGAATCGGCCAGTCATCTCATATGATGTATAGTAATAACATACTGAATTTACAAGGGTCTACGACAATTTTAAATGCCTGTACAAAAAGTTTTGAAACTTATTGAATGCCCCACGTAGTTTCTGCAGTGTATCGTCTGCTTGTTGCCTTTTTTTTTTTACTGTTAAGCCATTTATCTTTTATTAGATCTACTTACATTCAAAGTATGTAGTCTAGACAGTTTTTAAATAGATAGGGTGATTATGTAATTCCTTGCAGAACTACAGCAACAATGTCGAAGTCAGTGTCTCAATCCGGTGACCTTACCTTGACATTTGTCTTTCTGTAGATCATAATTAGGGCTGTAACAGTTCTTTGGAAAGATCATTAGCAAGAAGTATTTGCTCCATCTTCCATCTATGTATGGAATCAGATGCCTTGGAGAAATCTACAAACAATAGTATTTCCTGTTTTTGTTTTTTTTTTTGTTTTTTTTTTTGCACGAACCCCTTCGATGATTCGACCGATTATTAGAATTTGTGATGCTGTGGCTCTTTTTCTCAGAAAACCATTCTGATTCTTCCCAATAACTTTCAAAATTTCAGGGTAGTTACGATTTGGAAGCATAGCATTGTAAACCTTTTCCACTTGTAAAGTAAGAATTATGCCTCTGTAGTTCTTGGGGATTCCTAGGTCCCCTTTCTTAAGTAAGGTGGGGTTGAACTTTTTGTCCATGTAATTCTGAATTGTATAGAATTCTTAGAGTAGCGTTCATACCCAGTCTTGTTTTCCTCCTGGGTTTGTTTGCTACATTTGTGTTATAGGAACAATCGTTTCATCACTTTTCTGCAAAACCTGCAGTTGCTAAACTATTGCAAATTAGTACTTCAACTTAATTTGTCCTTATGACAGTTTTCTGCTGCAACTAGAAGACCTCCCGTTTCTCTCTTGAGATTTCTCTTTCATTAAAATCTTCACTTCTTCTAGAGTGAAATTAAACAAAATTTTGGCTTGAAATATTCACACGGTTGCTTTTCTTCCTTATTCTGCTCCCTATTTTTTTTTAATACCTGTACTTAAAGCTGCTGTTGTAACCGGCTGCGCACTTTTATCTTTCTTTACTTTTCTTTATATCGCCCTCGAGTCCTTGTATTGATACATGTAAGCAAGCCTCAACGCTAGCGAGCCCTCTTCGTAATTTTCTTGACGCATAGCGTCAATATCTGTCATTTCTCTGAGGTAAAAACTTATTTGCATGTCTTGACCGTTTGTGCATTTGAATAAGTTCCTCCTTTGTTCATGTTAAGAATGGTCAAGAAAATACTACGATAGAACTTCACAGGAGTGTATCTCTTTGATAAGATTTCTGCTGCAGAGGCTTGTTTCGAGAAGCTTTCTCGTTCTTTTGAATTAATCCATTCATTTTTTTTTTATCTCCGCTTGTTTGACTGTGTCCACTTCCAATATTCCAATAAATTTAAAGTTCTCATTCTATTGAAGTGTCCTTATTAATTTTTCAGTTAGTAGTTATATTCCTTTCGCTGATTCTCTTTCCCCACATTTCAGCAGGGCACATTTTTTATGTCAAATTCTATTCCTCTATTTTAGCAATATATTTTTCTTGTTTTTATCATCGTCTCTAGTTCATTTACTTTTTGCTGAGACTTTTTTGTCATCTATATGAATAAGTTGATTAATGTTTTTCTCTGATTTTCAAATTTCGTAGATTCCCCACTGAACATTTCCTGAGTGAATAGGTAAGTTACTAAAAAAAAAAAAAAAAAAAAAAAAACAGTTGTAAGAGTGAATCTTCCTAAAAGGTGTCTCTCTGGATTTTTACATTTTCTTGGATTTGAGCTATTGTTATCTGTTCCATCCCTTAGTTTTCCATGGCATTTCGGGATCAAGTTAATGATTTTGGTAGATATTTGTACATTTACAAACAAGCTAATATCCACTGGCCGAGTCGGCTGGGACTGCCAAATACACCGAAGATGTAGCACATAATAGGGTTCTATCTTTGGGTCGAATAGAACTACATGCGTAATAATGATGAACTGAATTGTTTGAAATAGAAATGTTTAGACATTTAAACAGCTAACTTATGCTAAACTGAATTGTGGAAAAAAGAACTGTTTATATACATTAACATGGATTTGGCATAAAATGACCAACAATGCTTGATATGCTATAAAACCAAGCAACCAAACAAACAATCTATTATCCACGTCTGCAAGACTATACCAGATGCTTCCTTACAATCTATCCATAGCGTGAATACATATTTGCGCTTTGGTTTTACTATTTTGAGGATGTGTTCGTCGATATATAGTAAGCCATTTGTTTCTCTTTGACATCCTTTCGTTTTTCCGGGCATAGTCTGTGGTATTCAAGTGAGAAATAAATTTCTTCTCTTATGTATGCAGTCAAGATTTTTGGTTTCATATGCGAACATGGTACTATTTACCAACCCCTCCGCTCGGGCAGGATATGACACAAGGTCAATTTTTTAAGCGGAGTTTAACAGGTTTGAATTCAGAGTTTTCCTTCTCCTAGACTAGTTGCCTCAACAAGGCTGAAGAACCTAGTCCGTCCTACTATTTACCCATAGCTGGAGGGAGAATAAGGGGGTTCATACCTTTCCCAAGGGTATTTGCCCGAAAGTGAACATAATAGCGCGACTGGAGTACGAACTCGCGTACTACGATTCCGCAGTTCATCGCTTTAACCATTACACCACGAGGACACCCATATGCGAACATGGTATCGGTCTATAATTACTCCGAGTTGTCCTTTTTTAGGGTGTTTCTGGATTTGGGTAGTTGTCCCTTTCATCATCCATTCAGTTATGGTTGTTTCTTATTCGCATTTAATTGCAAGACTATACTGTCCTGGTGTATGTTTGCGTCAGTGCTTACTTCGAGCTCTTATTTTTATTCAGTGTATCCATTCAGCGTTTTCATAATGTTCTTTCCGTTTCCATATTTGACTACAAAACGATATTGTTTCTTTTGTGTCCGGTTGCTAATTTGTTTTTGTGCACTCTAAACCAACATGTTCGTGAAAATGTATTTCGTTATTCTGGAATGTCCCGTTTGTTTTGATTGTTTAACATTGTCCTAGTACCTTTTGAATTGTCCTTCTTTTGGCAATATACTTTGAGTTTTTTCTTCCAGCATTATTATCAGAAATGTCTGCAATTTCTTTTTTCAAGTCAAGTGGTTCGTTTTGGTCTGTACATTTTAGCTTCATTAGTAGTTTTGCATATTGCCAATGTTTTCTTTACTTGTCTTCATAGCTTAATTTCTCATGCAGGATTTGTATTTCTGTTCGTATTCCTCGTGGGGATCCTATTTTATTACTCACTGGTTTCACTGCTGCGTAGATTAATTTTTCAGTTCGATGAAGTTGTCCGTTGGGATATGTAATGCCATATTCAATTTTCGGTCTCTACCTTGATTTTTTCCAACCTTGATTCCATCAGAATGGTCATGTAGTGTTCTCTTCTTTCATGATTTAAAGTTTTTATTAATGGTACATGTTCTGTCTTCTTTCCTTAATATTGATGTGTTTCTTGGTTCAGCGCTGATTTGTTTTTAAAAAAATTGTGTTTTTATTAGTTTACGTAACGGAGGTCAATATGTTACATGATCCTAACTGCTTGTATTAGATTTTACAATTTTTTTCTCTTTTGACAGACAGTTTGAAACCGTAATGGAAATTAGTTGGTTGATATTTTTCTTGTAATTTCTGAAGTTTGTACCCACCTGTGCATTTCCTAAATATGTGATTCATTGGCATATTCGCTTTTACAAATAATAATGTTGATAGCGCATCTCCTTGGAAGATACCTTTCATGATTTTCACCACAGCTAAGTTATTTCTCCTGCTGTCAGTTCAACTCTCCAGTTTTTCATAGTTATCTCGATAAACTTTATGACTTTGCAAGAGATCTTGTAAATTTTGAGACGGCCTATTATCCAGCAGTACGGGACCGTGTGTTATGTCTGTCTCTTGTCAATTCACACCTTAACTACATTTTCCTCTCTGGTTTTACTCTCATTAGGAATGAATTGATTAGTGCATGTTAGATCTTCTTATTCCTCTTGTTCCTTTGCAGCATCCTTCCCGTTATTTGGGGAAAGTCCACGATTTATTAACGAGTAATAAACCTCCTACCTATTTTGTGCCCTTAGTATTATCCAGGTCATCGATATTCACGTTATGTTGGGGGCGGTTCCTTTTTAGGGTCTTTTTCATTCAGGGTTATCTTTCCGTTGGTAATCCATTTGGATATGTCTGTTTCTTTCTGGCATCTATTTATTTCGATAGCCAAGGGGTCGTGGATGGAATTGAGTTTCTTTACCCAGTTTTCCTGTATTCAATCATGGCCTGGCGATTTCTAATTTGGTACTTTTTTGTGTTCTTCTCAAAGAATCGATGTGTATTTAGCTTTAAGACCTTCTTCAAGTCCGCCTAACTCTTTTTTTCATGTGGTTTATCTGTTCAGCTTTTCTGATATGTTCTCTTCGTTCTCATATTTGGCTCCAAGATTAATCTGTTTCCTTGTTGTCCGTTTGCTTGTATGTATTGGTGCGATCTCCCACTACTTCCTGGTAGATTTTTTCGTGGTTTTGCAATGTTTTCTTGTCTGTATCATTTTATACAGTCTCCATATCGTTTTAGTCTTTCTACTTTCACGGGTAACTTCTGGTTTATTTTCTCGAGGTATATTATTTGTTGGAGTTGTTGGGTGGCTTTATTTTTTTTTCGTCCTACCATATTCTCGAGTTTTCCTAAGTCTTTGCATTTTCCTTTTTGTCATTGATTTCTTTCTTTGTGTTTTCAGTATAAATTACTCCTCGACTTTTGAGTTTCTGTTCTTTTGTAGGGGGATCACCGATTTTTTCACAGACTAATTTCGTTACTGAATAGATTTGTTGGTTTAATTATGCGATGATGATCACAGAGATATTTGTGTTATTATTTAGTTTTTAGGTTTATTTTTAGTTTTCTTCAATTCAACCTAAGGTTTTACCAAGGGCTTTTGGTCTGAGAACTTTTATGATTATATCTATTGTATGTATTTATGTTTTATGTTGCCTCTTTTAGGTGTATTTTCTGTCAAATTCATAGGTCTTATTTAAAAAGATGATTGGGACTGTGAAGTTTTATTGTTATTATATTTTAACACTTTTTACCGATAGTTTTCCGCTGAAGTTGTGGGGATTTGAAAAAAGTTTGAGAAAATGTAGCACTTCTCAGAAGTCCTATGACAGGAAGCAACAAAGGCGCATGCCTAATGAAAGGAGCTTCCGGTGCTTAAGAGAAATTCTCTCAGTTAAAGAATGGCCTCTTCGTCTGAAGCGCACACTCATCTCCTGCTACTTGTGGGGAAAAAAACATGTCTGCTAATCCCACCGACACGCTGGTTGTCATACCTATAGCAGCCTTTGCTTAACATACCTACGAGACTCTGGACAGACCTTCAAACTCACAACTTGCCAAAATTACTTTCCTGTAAGCAGCCTTCTCTGTTAACATACCTCACAAAAATAAACCGGACAAAATCACCGATTAAAATTCACAAACGACCAAACTTCACAAATATTTTTTCAAGGTTTTGTCTGGGAAATGTGACATATTTCTACTGTTTCAGCAAAACTTGTCACGTCACAGAATAGTCATCCTAGAGTTGAAGTTAAAAGGTCCCTTGATCTCTTTCCTTCATTCATTCCTTAAATTATCTTGCAGCGTTCCAAAGACAAAAACGTGACGAGTTTATGGGTAAAGAAGAACAACAAAAGAGCCAGATACTTAAACCTGAAATTAACAAACGTAGACGAACATCTTACAAAACGGATAAATAACCATATTAAAAGTTTGATAAGGTTATTTATTCAGATGAAGTCAAAGTGACTGCAAGTCTCGTCGGGTCTCTATGGCACGTCTAGCTATTCGAGCAGATCTTAAAAAATGCAATGTTGTGGATGATTGAATATTTTCCTCACATCTCCATTACCCCCGTGTCTTTTCAAGACCTCTGCAGAATGTTTCAAGGTCAGCCATTACAAATGGTATCGCCGTCATCTTAATATTTAACAGCTTCACTAATCAAGCAAGATCCAGGTATTTAACCCCTTTTTTATTTTTGTTCTATGATCAATTTTTTTTTTATATCCAATATGAGTTTTTCCCAGCAATTCCAACTGCATTTTTCTCACTGAAATATGAGTGACGGCAACTTTTCTCAATTATCCTGAAACTTTCTCAATGTCCCTGCTTTTTTAAATATTGATATTATTTCTTATTCCCTAGTCTATTTTCCAGGATTTTCAGAACCGTTCGAAATGCATCAAGTCCAATTAGTATCACAGACACATTTATCATTCGGAGAATTCTCAGCATTTTGATGTTTTTATTCCTGCCTTTTACTTTAATTTATTGCAGTAAGAAACAAAGTATAAGTACTCGGCGATCGGGAACTTCGATGACTTTTCACTTAAACAACCTCCAACCTGGAAAATACGCATGTGTTCTTACTGACTGAGTTATACGGATCCAACTGCATTATTCATCCTTCTTTTACTTAAACGCAAGACTTTTCTTAAGCATTCATTAGATTTTGCTGACACTAATAGTATGATTAAAAGCAATAATTCATTTTCTTTTATCAAAATATCTTTTGTAGTTTTTTTTGACAATAAATTTAATCCTTCATTCCTTAGTGTTAATTTTCCTAGGGGTTTTCGCATAACTTTACAGAGGATATCATCATATTTTTGCCAAACTGTTTTTCTTATTCGACTTATAGAATTAACCTGACAGTAGCGCTTTTAAAAAGGTAGTATGAAAATAGTTTGATGAAATGATATTTTTTAGAGGAGGGGTTATTGGGAGTATGTAATTGTTCTGGTCTGTCTACCTTTGTATCCATCATCCCCATATATATATATATATATATATATATATATATACTAATAGATAGATAGATAGATAGATAGATAGATAGATATCAAAATCCTATCCATTCTGAGAGTTTGATGTGCCAAAAAGATTATCATAAGGAAAACATTGGAAAATGTACGGCAGGATTATTACTCGAAAATGTTAGGTTTTAAACAAGCCCTTCACTAAATCCAATATGTATTTATTAAGCTTCTTTTTATAGTCATAATTTTGTCCAACATATATATATATATATATATATATATATATATATATATATATATATATATCGAGGGTCTTTATGTATGCCTCTCTGTGTGTCTCTGTGTTGATGTCTTCGTGCGTCTGTGCCTGTGTTGTCGAAGCGTATGTATACAATTATATGATTATTTAATCTTAATATTTCTACATTTGTATTTATTTGTTTCGTTTCAATGTCAGTCTAAGCCTTTATCTCTCTTTATATATATATATATATATATATATATATATATATATATATATATATATATATATATATATATATATATATATATATGGGGGGAGAAAGAGAGGAGGTAGGAATAAAAAGTGGATAAGAACAGATGTGATACGTACAAGGATAAGTATTCTTACGTTTGAAAAAAATCTTTAGCGATTATGCGGAATCATTTGAAGCATGGATTCTTATTCGATTATTTACTTTTAACTGATTGATATCCTAGCAAGTCAATAAAAACTGATGGAAACGTCTATCGATTCCTTGGAATTATTTTTTTCTGGATCGCTGCTCTTTGATCATAAGAAAAGACATAAAATATAGCCAACGAAGCTATATCAATTGCAGACGTACCATTAATAATCTTAGATTAGGCATAAAAAAAAAAAAAAAACAATAAATTGAACTAGAATAGTTCATCCGGAAACAAAATATTACTGATTTTGCTACGATCCAGGAGAAAAAAAAATGGAAATAAATGTAAAGGAGAAGAGAAAGAAAGAAAAATAAAGCTTATACAATTAGAAACAATGATATATTATATTAAAAAAGTATCTCAAACTGACGCATCTATAGGCTCGACCAAAATAAGCGATATCGATTCAGATAAACTTTCTTTATTTTACCACGTCGAAAATCCCAGAACATATTTAATGGCCAATTATTTATACTAAAACTGCTTTACCAACAAAAAAGAGCTATGGTGATTTACCGTAATAAATGAAAATAGTTTTACACTAAAAACATTTATAATAGACTCTTAAATTATGTATGCAGTTTCTGTGCGGTTAGCAAGAATAATACACACACACACACACACACACACACACACACACACACACATATATATATATATATATATATATATATATATATATATATATATATATATATATATATATATATATATATCATAGAATAGAATAGATGTAAATAAGAAACGTTCATAACGTTGCTCTATCCTAGATATAATTTATAAAGATCTTTACTTAAATTTAAGGCACAACACGCAAAAATAAAAATAAAATGTATGGCAAAAACGGACAAGCTACCAAATTCAATAGTTGAGGTATATTTTAAGGATGATATTTTTGCTCTCATGTCATTCACAGGAAGGAAAATCGTATATTGAATTTTAAAGCAGTCTAAATACATAAAAAAAATCATGGAATTATTCAGGTTATGAATGATATACGTGAAATTCATTCATATGTCCACAGTTATGTATCATTTTGTTTTTCTGCTCAACACAAATATATATATATATAATGAAAAATATGAGAACTTCCTCCATGTCCATATGGAAGAAGCGACAGATTGCATTCGAATCAATCCAAGAACCATAGGAAACAATAATAGTTAGGAAAAAGCCAGAAAAAGTGGAAAAAAAATACACATGTAATAAATGAAAGCCAACGCTCAACCCCACCAAATCACATAATTAACTAATTAATCATCATCATCATCATGTCACGCTGGTAGCACGGATATCCCTGACCCTCTCTCGCCACTCCTCCCTATCGTTCATCGCCCTAGGCAGGTCTTCAGGACAACATCCCGTATCCTCACATCGCTGCTGAATGTATCTTCGTGCTGGTCGTCCTGCTTTTGCACGGCCATGTGTGGGGGTCCATAATAGTATATCTCTTATGAGTTCGTCCCTGCTTCTCCAGCAGTGTCCTGCATGTCGGGTTCGTCTAACTTGAATAGTTTTCGTGATAGGAGGCAGGTGGCCGTACAGTTAGTGTCTTGTGGGGTGTTGCCGCCAGGACTTATTCAAGATTGCACGCAGCAGTCTTGTGTAATTGCCGTCTAGCTTCTTCTCCAGCCGTTTTGTTAGCGTCCATGTAGTGCACCCGTTTAGCAGTATCGATGTGACCGCTGCCTGGAAGAAACTGCGTTTCATTGTATCGGTTAGGTCTGATTTCCATATAATCGATAGCCTATTGATAGCTGTGCATGCTTTCGTTAACCTCGTTTCGATGTCCTTTTCGGTTGATGCGACGCTGCTTCCTAGGTAAGTGAATTTGTCTACTAGTTTAAGAGGGGTTCCTTCTAGAGTGGAGATGTCCCCCGTTTGATTATAGCTCATATATTCCGTTTTGTGTGCATTAACATACAGGCCTATGCCTGCGGCTGCTCGTTCCAAACTATGCAGTCGTGTTTCGGCTTGGTCGGGTGTATTTGCCAGTATCGCTATGTTATCGGCGTAGTCGGCGTCGGTAATAGTTTTTGCGGGGTACCTTCTGCTTCTTTTCTTCGTATTCGTACCAAAAATAACAAATAGAATACATTGAGGGCTTTATCAATAAAAATAGAGCTCCGTAGAAGGTAGATCACTACGTATATCGTGGCAGACAGTAAACCATGTGAGTAAAAGGAAGAACATTTCAAGAGCTAAACCGAAAGCTGGCAATCAATAAGAACGAATGCAAACGTGGAAAGAACATTTCAAGAATCTGCTTCGAAAATCCCCTAAAGTTACGGATAAACCTAACACGAAAATCAATAATCAGCAAGATATCAAATTAAACAGTTTACTCAACATTTTTACAAACAGTTTACTCGACATAGAACTCATAAAAATAAAGATAAAAAAGGAAAGCAACAAGTTTCGATGCAATATCCTCTGAAGAATGTGTGGGGATTTAGGAATTAACAATAAAACGATGTTAACTCGTCGGTTGCCACATACAAAATGTATAAACGCGTCGCTACGCATCGGCTGCACGCACCCATCCGGTTAGAAATCAGAAAAAAAGAAAAATGACAAAATGACAAAAATTAAAGTTGCCAATGGGAAGCAGTGGCGCCAAAAATGAGGAGGATTGTGGGGTGACGAGTTTTAAGCCGGTGGGGAGAGATTAATACTCGGATTTCTGTGAACCGAGGCTGTGAGGACAAGATACACAAGGAAGCACATAGATACAGTGACCAAGCGAGAAGTAACTTCCGCCCTCGAGTTAAGAGCTGGAACTACTTTTCTGCTAGTTCCACTACCTGGCCATAAAAGAACGAAAGAAAAAAGGAATAAGTACTCTTTAAAGACATTTCCCCCTTCCCCCCAAAAAAAAGAAAATAGTTTTACACTATAAAAAGACAAGCCGACGATACTTCGCAAAATCTAATAGGGATGTAGACTACGCAGATGACAAACACACCTCTCATAGCTGAATCCCTGTTGCATAGTCCGGAGCAGGAAGCAGGTGCATTGGTGTCTCTATCAATGCAGACAAAATGGAATACGTGTGTTCTAATCAAAAAGGAGACATGTCCACTATAAAAAGTGGCTCTCTGAAATGAGTGGACACGTTTACCTACCTCCGAAGCAATGTCTCATCTACTGAAAATGAAGCCATCAATATGTGCGTAGTGAAGGCATGTACTGCTATCGATTGGTTATCGGTCAAACCTATCCGATGAAATCAAATGCAATTTTTTTCCGAGCAGCAGTCGTGTCAATTCTACTATAGGGATGCCTCACATAGACGCTGACTTTGCGTATAGAGAAAAAGTTAGACGGCACTTACAAAAAATATACTTCGTGTTATACTGAAAAAAATCCTGGAAGCAACATCCCATAATACAGCAGTTACAGGGCCACCTACTTCCCGTCACTTAAATCACCAATATATTCCTGTATTCATCTTTATTTTTATGAGAGCTATGTCACTTGAGTAAACTGTTTTAGTTTGATATCTTGCTTATTATTAATATTTGTGTTAGGTTTATATGTAACTTTAGGGGATTTTCTAAACATATTTTGAAATTATCTGGTAAGATGCACAAGAATTAAGGGACACGGTCGGAAAAGTAAGAACGAATTCTTAAGCGATGTTCTCCAATGGACTTCATCGTACGGCCGTGCAATTTTTGGCAGACCAACGAGAACTTATCTACAACACCTCTTTACGGATACAGGATTTAGTGTAGAAGACCTACTGAAAGAGATAAATGGTATAGCCGAATAGCGAGAGAAAGAGAGAGTCAGAAAAACCGTTCTAAAGCACGACATGATATATATATATATATATATATATATATATATATATATATATATATATATATAGTGGATTTTTTGTATATATATGTGTAGGTCTATTGAACACGCACACACTCACTCACACACGTGTGTGTGCGTGTTTGTGTGCGCGCGCGTGCGTGTTTGTTCAATATGTGTTCACATATATATATATATATATATAAACTTGAAAAAACATTTAAAGAGCGTATGTATGTATATTCTTATCTTGATTTTCTTGAATCGGTCTCATTACATATTTCATTTGATAAATTTACATTTTAGGAAAAACATAGGTGAATGTTACATCAGTAAAAGCAGGACGACCAGTTGGAACATACACACAGCAGCGTTGTAAGAATACGGCATGTAGTCCTGAAGACCTGCCTGAGGCGACGAACGATAGGGATAAGTGGCCAGAGAGGGTCTGGCATATCCGTGCAAGCGGCACGACATGATGATGATGATGATGATGATGATAATGCATCAGGCTATAAAGTCTGCATCTGAACGTGATAATACATACTGATCGCAACGAAACTCGCTTAAAACAAAACAAAAAAAGATTTTAAATTGTTTATGACAATTAATCAGGGAATTTATAAAAGGATCTCAAAATATAATTCTGTTCTGTGAAGTAACATTTTGTTAGGAATGCATTGCAACTAGATAGGGCATTAAAATTACTTAAAGGTAGCGGAGTGTTTTCCATAAACTTACGTATCAATTTACTATCTTGTACGTTGCACACACACACACACACACACACACACACACACACATACAGACACACACACTCACAAACAGACAGACACACACAGACAGACAGACAAACACACACACACACACACACACACACACACATTCACACTCACACACACACAGACAGACACAGACACACTCACACACACACGGGTTTGTAGATGTATTTGTATCGTTTACCAATATAAAAACTATATATTTGTAAATGTAAAAACAATTGCATGTTGCTTTTCATAGAAATATTTTTGGAAAAAATTAAGGTAAACGCCACAACAGTCTTTGAAGTTGTTACAGGAACAATATAATGTACACTAATTGTTTTGAAAACTTTAAAAGCTGGGAACAAAGAAAACATTTGAAAGGCTGTATGACCATTATTCAAGCTATGAATTAAAGGGTCTAAACGTTTTAATCATGTTATGTGATTTAAAATTGTGTCAGTAATAAGTTGCAATTAAATACTGCATTAAATCAGAATAATGGTGGGGTTTTGTTATTGCCACCAGTCAGAAACAATTTATACACTCGGTATAGAGCGTTAACTGAAAACAAAGTTACTCATTTGATCTGTGAGTCAGAAATGTTAAAACTGTCAATATTTCTATATGTTTGCAAGAAAAAAAGGAAGAGGACTTAAAAATAGGGGTTTCGCTGAATGATTCGGCCACCAATTTTTAACAATTCCAACCCCATTTAGCGAGCTATTGGGGAATTTTTCGAGCACACCGATTAGGATAGTGATCACAGTCAACATAATGTTCCAAAGTTTTGTTTTTTTTTTAATTCGCTGGCAATGCCTCATAACTTGTCTCTCTTATCGCTTTCTTTGATTTTCAGTCAATGTTCACCGGAAGGGCAAAATTCACTGGACGGTAAGTTTTATTTCTTTTATTTTTTTGTTCAATTATCATTAGGTGTATTCTTCTGAGGGGATTAGGTGAGTATTTATTTAAATCTCAATGACAGATTCTGGTTTGTACATATAGCATTTGTTACTATGGTCAAATTTCAATTTCTTGCAAAATTGCCACTTTTTCAGACCAGTCATGTCTCATCTTATAATTTTTAAGCGGTAGTTTGCTACATCATTTTTTTAATAAGGAATTAATTGTTTCGTCACCACGTAATATATAATTGCTATTTGATGCGTGTTATTGATTTTGACTTCAATATATTTGGTCGTCATAGTATTATTTTGTGCTGCTTTAGGAGGAGAATCAGTTACTCTCTGAAGCTTTCCTTTTCGTATCCATGTTCAGATATTTTCTTGCATTTTTCGCCAGTTTATGTTTTGAAATATCCATAAAGTTTTTCCCCCTCTTTCTGTCTCCTAATCTTGCTGTTGGACTCTTTTTCGTTATATTATTAGTGCTATTACTAGTCGATTAATGGGAACCAGTTATTGTAAAATTAAGCTCTTTAAGGAATATTTCTACCTGGTTACTATTTGACCGACAAATCATAATAGTAATGATATCAAAAACAGCGACAGAAAGCATGCCGATTAATACCAATGTTAGAGTGATAATTTAGATACATTCTGAGGTCGGCAGCATTGGATTATTGCATGAGAGTAGAGCTCCAGCCAGTTTGTGCTACTTTTGGTTTGTATTCTCGAATCATGTGCGCGAAAATATCTTTTATTTCCGTCCCTCTCTCTTTTTTTTTTCTTTTTTCTAATCATTTATTTACTTTATCAGGAAACGGAGATTTTAGTTGAACAGATACTACCCTTCGTTCCACAACAACAACAACTAATAATAATAATAATAATATAAGGGAAGAAATTTAAACTCTAACAAACCGCGGATTGTTCCCTGACGAACTGAAAGGATGCTGCAAAGGATCCAGACGCACTGCAGAATTACTTTACATAGATCAACACATCCTAGATGAGAGCAAAACCAGACGGAAAAAAAACTAGCTATGGCCTGGATTGACTACAAGAAGGCATATGATATGGTTCCGCATAGCTGGATAATAAACAGCCTCAAAATGTACAAAATATCAGACGAAGTCATAAACTTCCTCGAAAAAACTATGAAAACCTGGAGAGTTGAATAGAAAGCAGGAGGAAGAAGATTAGCTAACGCAAAGATCCAAAGAGGTATTTTCCAAAGAGATGCTCTATCACCCTTAATATTCTTAATTGCCATGATGCCACTTAACCACATACTCAGAAAATGCACAGCCGGATACAAACTCAGCAGATCACAGGAAAAAGTTAATCATTAATGAACATGGACAACATCAAACTATTTGCAAAAAATGAAAAAGAACTGGAAACTCTAATACACACAGTTAGAAGATATAACCGGTACATAGGAACGGAAGATGGCATAAAAAAGTTAAAAACGAAACCAATAAATACTTGGGCATCTTGGAGGCTGACATGATCAAACAAGCAAAAATATAAGAAAAAATTCAGAAAGAATATCTCAGGAGAATTATAAAACTAGTCAAGACAAAACTCAATAGCATAAATATTATCAAAGGAATAAATACCTGTGTTGTACATCTCGTTAGATATTCCGGACCCTTTCTCAAGTGGACCAGAGACGAACTTAAACAAATGGACCAAATAACAAGAAAACTAATGACAATGCATAAGGCATATATCCCAGAGACGACGTTGACGGACTATATGTTTCAAGAAAAGAGGGAGGAAGAGGACTTGCCTTCATTGAAGACAGCGCTGACGCATCGATACAACGACTCAAAGACTATATGCAAAAACAAGGACTCATTACAGCCACCAGAAACGATACTGAGAACACGATGAACACAATGAAAAATAGAATGACAATAACTAGGAAACCAAAATGGGAAGGAAAACAACTCTATGGACGGTTTAAAAGACTAATAAACAATATCTCACACGACAAAACTTGGACATGGCTAAGAAAAGGAAACTGTAAGAGAGAGACAGAATCTATCCTAATAGCAACACAAGACAGCGCCCTAAGAACCACTCATATCAGAGCGAGAATAGATAAGACTCAACAAAATAGCAAATGCAGGCTATGTGGTGACAGAGATGAAACGATCATTCATATAATAAGCCAATGCAGCAAATTAGCACCGAGGGAGTATAAGGCGAGACACGACTGGATCGGCAAGGTGATTCACTGGGAAATGTGTAAGAAATTTCAATTCGACCATACTAACAAATGGTATATGCACAACCCAGTACCTCTCCTAGAAAATGCCACCCATAAACTCCTATGGGATTTAACATACAAACGGATCACCTAATCCCGGCCAGAAGACCAGACTTAATAATAATCAACAAAAAAATATAACTTGCAAAATAGTCGACTTTGCTGAATAAAACTGAAAGAATGAGAAAAGAAGGATAAGTACCTCGACCTTGCTAGGGAATTGAAAAAGCTGTGGAACATGCAGGTGAATATTATACCAATTGTAATTGGTGCGTTTGGAACAGTAACTAAAGGATTGCTAAAGGGACTAGAGGACTTGAAATTTGGCAGACGGATGGAGACCATCCAAACGACAGCATTATTGAGGACGGGCAGAATACTAAGGAGAGTCCTGGACTCTTGAGGAGACTTGCTGTCACTCAGACCCCTGTGAAAAACCATCGGCTAACGCTGATGTGAAAAGGTCTAATGAGTGAATAATAATATTAATAATAATAATATGAAAAACTCTAAAGGAGTAAATAATAATTATAAATATCAGAATAATAACAACGACAGAAAGCATGCTTATTGAAACTAAACTTGCGAGATAATTTATTTACCTTCAGAGGTCCCCAGCACTGAATTTTTGCCTGCGAGTACAGCCCTGCCGGCTAGTGCTACTTTAGATTAAATTATTGGACTATGTGTACGAACAGTCTTTCGTTTTATGTCCCTCCCAATTTTTGGTTTTTGCTTTTTTTTTATTCTTTCAATTATTTTGGAAGAAAAGAGACATTGAACATATAGTACTCTAATTATTATTATTATTATTATTATTATTATTATTATTATTATTATTATTTACTCTTTGAGAGTTTTTCACATAAGTTTTAGCTGAAGATCTTTCACTGTGGTTTGTGTGCCATCAAGTCTCCTCAAGTCTCCAGGCGTATTATTATTATTATTACACATCAGTGTTAGCTGATATTCTTTCACTGGAGTTTGAGTAACTACAAGTCTCCTCAAGTGTCTATGACTCGTCTCAGGATTCTGGCCGTTCTCAGCAAAAGCTGTCAAAATCTCTACCCGTCAGCCAACTTCCAAGTCTTTCTATGCCTTTAAATCATCTGTTAGTTATTGTGCCTAACGCACCAATTTCAATTGGCACAATCGTTACTTTCATGTCCCACAGCTTTTTCAATTCTCTAGCTAGGTCGAGGTACTTATCCTTCTTTTCACATTCCTTCAGATTTATTCTGTGGTCCGCCTGGACAGAAAAGTCGACAATTTTACCGATTCTCTTTTTCTTTTGTTTTTTTTTTTGTGTGTTTTTTTTTTTTGTTGTTGATAATTATGAGGTCTGGTCTTCTAGCCGGGATTAGGTGATCAGTTTGAATGTTAATGTCCCATAGGAGTTTATGCGAGTCATTTACTACGAGATGTGCTGGGTTGTGCATATACCATTTGTTGGTATGGTCGAATTTAAATTTCTTGCACATTTCCCAGTAGATCACCGTGCCGCCCAGTCGTGTCTCGACTTATACTCCTTCGGTGCTAATTTGCTGCATCCCCTTATTATGTGATTGATCGTTTCGTCTCTGTCACCGCATAGCCTACATTTACTGTTTTGTTGCGTCTTATGTATTCTCGCTTTGATATGATTGGTTCTTATGGCATTGTCCTGTGCTGCTATTAGGAGAGATTCTATTTCTCTCTTAAGGTTTCCTTTACTTTGCCAGGTCCAGGCTTTCTGATGTGAGATGTTGTTTATTAGACGTTTAAAGCGGCCATATAGTATTTTTCCCTCCCATTTTTGTTTCCGAGTTGTTATTCTTTCGTCTGTCGTGTTGTCCGTATCGTTTCTTATGATTGTAATTTGTCCTCGTCGCCTTTTTCTATGTAGCCTTCGAGCTGTTGTATGGATGCGTCAAACGGTGTCTTCGAGACTGGCAAGTCCATTTTCTCCCTCTTTTCTAGATACTTATAGTCTTTCAACGTCGTCTGAGGTGTAATGCCTTATGCATATCATTAGTTTTCTTGTTCTTAGGTCCAATTGTTTAAGTTCGTCTCTGGTCCACTTGAGAAAAGGTCCCGAATATCTGACTAGGGGCACAGCCCAAGTATTTATTCCTTTGATGAGGTTTTATTATTATTATTATTATTATTATTATTATTATTATTATTATTATTATTTATTTGTAGTATCTATTATTATTATTATTATCATTATTTATAAAAGTTATTATCATGTATTATTTTATAGATATTTATTATAATTATTATTTTTTGCCATGCCTCCTTTGTTATATCCCCTTTATATATTGCAGATAGTTCTTTGACAGAGCTGTCAATCAGATATTTCTGAGGCATGATTTTACAGCTGAGTAAAAAAAAAAGCGATTATCGGAAAACAAGCGATGCATGAATGTCAGCATCTCAGGTGGGTTGACAACTGAAAGCAGATTACATGTGTTGACAACGGGAACTCATGGGTGTTGGGAAATTATTTATACACAGGTACCCACGTCTGTCACGGTTAGATACAGAGTTGAGAGTCACGGCCTGCGAGAGCCCAGAGCAGACGAGAGCCAAATGATCCCCTAGAATACCCCGGCCGAGAAGCAGAAAAAGTGATAAGTGAAGCCCAATTATTATTATTATTTTAATTATTAATAATAATTATGATAATAATAACAATATTATTAAATGTTCATGTTGATATTAAGTTTCTTGCAATTCTTTCCTGGTTCTTTACCCAAGACATAGAGAAGGTAATGGTTATATGTACTTTATCAATTTAGGTTTTCTTCTGTCACTTGAGTGTTCTTGTCGGTCCTACTGATAACAGTCTCTTTAGATGATGATCAGTTCCACTAAGTGCCTTTAAAGAGATTTGTGTAGATCTTCACTTCCAGGTAACTTGTTTATGTGTTCATCTCTGTCTCTCTCTCTTAATTCATTATACTTACTATTCCACTATTACTGACACGTGTTGTATTGTGGCCTTTTACCCGGCCAAAAATGCCATTCGAAGGTGATGCACCTGAAGGAAGTGACACATTCTAATGGCAGTTATGATAGGAAATCGGGTGAGCGGAAATTGGCTGATGAAATGGGACGAGGTAAAATAATTCCCATTGTACACTCATAGACTGACGCACCGGAAGAGAGTGACCTCTGAAATCCATGACAGTTATTTCCACTTGATGACGGTTAAACATGCGATTTCAAAGATCGAGTGGGCGATCGAGTGGGCGTTAAACTATTACATAACTCAGTCACTGTTCGAGTGGCAGTAGAGATGGAGATGGAATTAGACGAGATGTGGTAGGGAAAGCCACACCAGGCCGATGGGGCTTTGGTCCCTGATGAGTTGAGGTCCAGAGAAGATGCTGATGAGATGCAGTAAAGAAAGCCATCAGCCAGCAGAGTGGACCCCAGGGCCTCCGGTTGAGCATCAGGAGAACGAGAAAGATACAACGCTGACGGCCATAAGAGTGGGGGTCAAAATATTGCAGTTTCTGTTCGGTCTCCAACTCCCTCTCACACGCGAACATTGAGTAACCTTTTCGAACCCTTACAATAAAGTGAGAGGTACATATATTTATAAAGAAGTCTTCCTACGTGCGTCTGTTTATCATTGCGTCGGTATGTATCCAGTATATATATATATATATTTCTGCATGAATCAGCAGATGACAATACAACCCACTGTGCTAGTTTTAAGGTGCCAATTTGTTCCCAATTACTTTTTCCATGAATTGTATTTCCTTCCACTGATATATCAGTATACATTAGCACTGAAATCCCATTCAGAATGCATCATTTTTAGTCTACTTAACCTCTATATTTGGTATTTTGCCCTTTTTTCCCCTTTAAGTTTAGATAGCAAAGTACCAGATAATGATTGCACTTTTCTGTTCTGTCATTATTTCTGGTGGGTATGCTTACGATTTTTTACAATCCAATATTTCCTATTAGCTACACGTTTTCTATATATATAATGTCCTAAATTGGGATATATTAGTATAAGACAACTGTAGACTGAGAAGCGAAATTAGTGATTTTTCGTTCACTCGTCTTGATCAACTTTTTCAATAATATTTGCGTAATAGTTTTTAGTTGTGCTGCTGTGATTAACCTCTCTGTCTCCGTTTTCAGTCCAGAATTTTTCGGCCTTCGATTAGTTCGCAGTATATCTCTATTAGCATGTCTAATTTTTGTGCGTATCGTCTATGTAATTTTTTTCTGTTCCGAATTGTTATTATTTTCTTTAATCATTTATATTTTATCTTTTATTTCTAGTGTCTGTTTACTAATTCTAGTATTGAATCTGTTGTAGTTTCTATTTCCTTAATTACATAGTGGTTGCTTTTTAGGTAAATTCCATGTGGATTAAGTGTGTTACACTATTGTCTCTCTTGAAGTAGGGACGTTCTATATCTTCTCGTGGATGAAGTATTGTTCGGAAGGTTATTAGTTTCCTAACTTTAGGATGCACTTTTCTTTGATTTCAGCAAACATACAGTTCATTATATCAAATTTGAGTGTTACTGATAGTATTGTCAGGATGTTAATTGATATAACTTGATTTTTGCATTTAATTCCCTTTTTTATATGGTCCTTAATCTCCGATGGTTTTTTTTAATTTCTTCATCTGTAGTATGATTGATACTATTTGCTTTATCATTTCCTAAATTGTTAAAGATTTGATTACATACTAACTCTAATTTTCATGTTCGTAATTAGAGATACGTTTTGAGACTATACAATCGAGCCTTTCTTAAAAATAAGTTCCTGGCAGGTTTGCAGATTAAATTACATCACTATGACAACGCTATATCATTTTTTAGTTGATCTAAATCGCAGTCATTTTTTAAACTATCTATAGAGAATAGATGGTTTATTTTTTATCATTAATTTTATGGCTATAGATTTGTTTTTGTTTTTTTTTTTTTTGTTATGCAGTAAGGTATTAGAGCTATACGGAAAAGAAAAAGAGGAAGTGGATCTCCTTGTCCATATTATTATTTCGGAAATGCTTTTTAGAACATTATTTTCAGGTTATCATTTCATTCATTTCATAAAGTCATTCATTCATTTCTCTTATTTTACAAATGTTACTATTATAGGAATATCGTTTAAATGTTTGAGAACCTTTAATATTCATCAATGAGGTAGGCTATCAAATTGTTTTTGTTGTCTATTCAATCCATAGTTGGATCTTCCTGTTTTCAATGACTATTCTCCATGGTCGCCCGTTTATAAAGAGCTGGTTTTGCGGCCATACTATCCTTTTTCCTTTCTATTGTTTTAAAAGCAATATGTCCTCACATTTTACGAATAAGTCTGTTCTCTCCTTTAGAATCAACGATATCATTATATATGCACTGGAAAGCAACTGATGGGTCATTAGTTTTTTGCGTTTGGTTTTTACTTTGGTTTTGATAGGAGGTATGACATTCCCGCTGGGAGTCAATGTGGATTTTTTAAGGTTCTTTAACGATTCCTGAAATAAGTAGGATTATTAGCTTATGTGTGGAGGATTGGTGGTGAAGACAAAAGTATGTCATTTTATCTATTCCAGGAAATAGCCCAGGCGCTTAGGAATATAGAATACACTGACTGCATCTCTGCACAGAGGTAAGGCCCCCAACCAAAATCAAAAAATCTGATGATGAGCCTCCAGTAATGCTGGAGCTTTGGGTAATGCGGAGTAACTATTCCTTGCAATCATTCTCAGCTCCACTCTGGCCCAGAGGGGAGCATTTGATAGGCTCTTATCTATGGGTCAAATAGAAATGTTTGGCATTTAAATTCAGTCCAAACAAATGGCTTATGCTGAATTGAATTGTAAGAAAGATAACTGTTTTATCATGTAACGGTTTAAAAAAATGACTGATGTTTAAGTGAATTATTAGTGATATATTCTAATTTATACTAAATGTAATTGTTAGAAAGAAATTGCTTGAGGGTTTAACTGCGTGTATCTATAAAATGTGCTCACAAATCATATATTCAATGTATATGTAAAAAAACAGGATTTGGCATTAAATAACCAGCAACAGTTGATATTCCATAAAACCAAACCTATTCAAAGCAACTTCTATTTATGCACTCATCGATGTGTATTTATAATATCCCCTATTATAATATCGTTGCGCATTTGTGGTTCATTAGTTTTATAAGTGTATTTTATATCTATGACCATTTTACCATTTTTATTATATGATTTCTTATGGCTCCCTATAATCATCATCATCATTATCATCATCAATTCACGCAATCAGCACGGATATCCCTGCTCCTCTCTCGCCACCTCTCTCTATCATTCATTGCTTCCGGCAGGTCGTCAGGGTTACATCCAGTAACGACACAGGGCTGTTGTATGTAGGTTCTAGTTGGTTGTCCTGCGCAAAACTGTTACATATAAGTTCGTCCAAAATTTGCTAGTCCATGTGAAGGGGTCCACAGGAGTACATCCCTTATGAGCTCGTCCCTAATTCTCCAGCAGTGTCCCACATGTCTTGTTCGTCTAACTTTGATAGTTTTCGGGATGAGTGGTCGGTGACCGTACAGCTGCTGTTTTGTGGGGGTGTTGCTTCCATGACTTGTTCAATATTGCTCGCAGCAATTGTTGTTGTTTCTTTAACATTTTTTTTCTTTTTTCCAATTCCTTGATAGCATTTTTGCCGGGTTCGTTTGGAAATATTTTGTTATACATAAAGTATTTACTTCCTTTTCCATGTCTTCAGATACGGTGGCCCTTTAGTAAAAATGTCTTTGGTTATCAACTAATGTTATCTCATATTTAATTTTTCCTGCATTTCTAGTTCATAATTTGACACCTTTAACTCTCTCATCAACAACTGATATTTGTTCTTTGTATTCCTCTTTTTATTTTTATATCATTAATTTTTATTTGGTTCGCTCAAAGCTCTTTTATGTTTTGTTCATTGGGCCTATTACTGTTACTGTCACATATATTATTCCATTCATATGATTTGGTTTAAAGTCTTATAAAAGATCTTCTCTGACATGGTGTACTACCTTTATCTGCATTAGGTAATTTGGAATTTTCTTCCGTTTTCATATCAGTGTTAGCTACCTCTGCAAATATCTTCTGATATTTTACTTCATTTCGTTGACCTTTGTCTTATTTATTGTTTTGGGTGTCTTTTTTTAGGTTGACTATTCTCTCATTTAATGTATTCATACTCTATTGCTGGAGTTTTTATACAATCATTGCTTGATTGTTTTAATGTATTAAGTGTTTCATTAAAAACTACTTTCATTTCAGGTGTAACATTTTCCTATTGTTGGATATCAATAACCAAAATTTCTTTGATACTATATTTGTCAGCATATGCAGGATGCTTTTAAAGATCTATCTTCTCACATTCACTAGTTATTTCGGAAGTACGTATGTAGATGTACATTGAGGCCTTTTCTCTCATATGATGAATATTTTGGCGTTTTATTCATGCCTGATGGCTTTTTAATTATGTAATATAATACATATATCTTTACAATCCTCTTTGGAAAATTTTTCTTACTTTTTTTTTTTTTTTTTCATTGTTTTGAAGTGAATATCTGCGTACATCTGCGTTAGGATTATCCCGGTTCTGATAACGACATAAGTGAGGAGAAAATTCTTATCCAGTCGCTGATTTTTCGATCCAAAATTGGGTAATCATTAAGTGACGCGGTGAATTTATATCCGCAGGAAGACCGATGCTGAGAGTCTCATAAAGAGTGGTTTTCATATATATTCTGATGCATTTTATGCGTACTGCTAAAAGGCCTCTTTTGCTTTTCTGACACTACGAATAAGATATTTTGATCATTATGCTTATTGATATGAGAGAGAGAGAGAGAGATAGAGAGAGAGATAGAGATAGAGAGAGAGAGAGAGAGAGCATTCCTAATGTCATGAATTATATCATATATTTATGCTTCTAGAATTGAACCTCCAATGAAAAAAAATCGGTCCTAACATTTACATATTTCACACCAAAAGTGAGAGAAAATAACATTTGAAATAAGTTTAACTTAAAAAATTGAATTTAAATATTAAATGCCAATTTTCATTGAATTCATCCTCTTTGCTTTTCTCAATATCAATTTAAACACACACACACACACACACACACACACACACACACACACACACACACACACACACACACATATATGTATATATATATAAACCATAGCACCAATAATGATTCTCTATAGAAACACCAAAGTTAAAGTACGTTCACCAGATGGAGACACGGAATACTTCGACATTGTAGCAGGAGTACACAAGGGGACATATATCTTTATCATTTGTCTAGACTACGTGCTTAGCACATCGGTTGACAAAATCAGAGCGAACGGCTTCGAGCTGACAAAGAAAGAAGCAGAAGGTACCCCGCAAAAACAGTTACCGACGCCAACTACGCCGATGACATAGTAAATACATCCAATCAAGCCGAAACCCTACTCCATAGTTTGGAACGAGCTGCCGCAGGAATTGGCCTCCATGTCAATGCACACAAAACTGAATATATGTGCTTTAATCAAGATGGCAACATTTCCACACCTGACGGAACCTCTCTGAAAGTGGTTGACAAATTCACCTTCCTAGGAAGCAGTGTCTCATCAACCGAAAAAGACATCGACACGCGGTTAACAAAGGCATGGACAGCTATCGATAAGCTATCGGTCATATGGAAATCAGACCTGGCCGATAAAATGAAATGCAGTTTCTTGCAAGCAGCGGGCGTGTCGATACTGCTGTATTGATGCACCACTTGGACGATAACAAAACAGCTGGAGAAGAAGTTAGATGGCAACTACACAAGGATGTTGCGAGCAATATTAAACAAGTCCTGGAGGCAACACTCCAAAAAGTACAAACTACACGGCCACCTGCCACCCATCACGAAAACTATCCAAGTTAGACGAACCAGGCACGCAGGACATTGCTGGAGGGGCAGGGACGAGCTCATAAGGGATGTACTCCTATGGACCTCTACATATGGACGAGCTAAAGCAGGACGACCAGCTAGAATATACATACAGAAGCTATGTGAGAATACAGGATGTAGCCCAGAAGACCAGCCAAAGGTGATGAACAATAGGGAAAATTGGCGAGAGAGGGTCAGGGATATCCGTGCTAGCGGCACGACATGATGATGATGATATATATAAGAAAAATAGGCTTAAAATGAATGTTTTAATAAAGTATAAGACACCAACTGTACGGCCACCTGCCTCCTATTACGAAAACTATTCAAGTTAGACGAGCCAGACATGCAGGACACTGCTGGAGAAGCAGGGACGAACTCATAAGAGATGTACTCTTATGGACCCCCACATATGGCCGTGCAAAAGCAGGACGACTAGCACGAACATATATTCAGCTGCTATGTGGGGATACGGGATGTTGTCCTGAAGACCTACCAAGGGCGATGAACGATAGGGAGGAGTGGCGAGAGAGGGTCAGGGATATCCGTGCTACCAGCGCGACATGATGATGATGATGATGATATAGATAAAAGGAAATGTAAAAAGAATATGCATAAAAAAATGCAAATACACGTTAGCTTATATTATTACTTGCTTTTTTCGAAGGTTTTATTTAACTTAAAATTAAAGGGAAATAATATTAATTTACACACACACACACACAAAAAAACTCATGGTAAAGATATTAAAAAGTCAATTTTCAGTAAATTAGGATTATTATTTTAATACTTTGAGAGTTTGTCTCACCAGCGTTATCTGGTGGTATCTCATTGGACTTTGTTGTGTGTTGTCTGTTTTAAATTTATAATGGCTTTTTATATACAGTTTTTAGAAGAGATTCAGTTTTTCTATTAAGGTTTCCCTTTCTTAACCATGTCCAAGTCTTGTCATGTGAGATTTTGCTCGCTTATCGCTCAAAATGTCAGTACATTTTTTTTTCCATTTTTCCTATCAAGTTATTGTTGTTTTGTTCATCCTTGTTTTGTTTGTGTAGTTTCTGGTCGGTGTAATCAGTCTTTCTTTGCTCTTTTTTAGTATTCATCGAGTGGTCTTATTAATTTATCGACACTATATGGAATGCTGCAAAGTTCTCTTCCTTCTTTTTTTCTTGACTCTTATAGGCTGTGTATGTCATTTCTGGAATATAAGGTATTATTATTATTATTATTATTATTATTATTATTATTATTTACTCATTAAATTTTTTCACATCAGCGTTAGCTGATGATCTTTCATTTGAGTTTGAGTAACAACAAGTCTCCTCAAGTCTCTTGGACTCTTCTCAGTATTCTGTCCGTTCTCAATAATGCTGTCATTTGCATAGTCTCTACTCGTCCGCCAACTTCCAATTCCTCAAATACCTCTAGCAATTCTTTAGTTACTGTACCAAAAGCACCAATTACAACTGGTGTAATTGTCACCTTGTTGTTCCATAGTTAAATTTCCTAGCAAGGTCGATGTTCTTATCCTTCTTTTCACATTTTTCAGTTTTATTCTGTGGTCAGCCGGGACAGCAAAGTCGATAATTTTGCATAGTCTCTTTTTTTTCTCGATTATAATTTGGTCTGGTCTTCTGGCCGAGATTAGGTGATCCGTCTGTATCTCAAAGTACCATAGGCTTTTATGTATGCTATTTTCTAAGACAGGTGCTGGGTTGTGCATATACCATTTGTTGGTATGGTCAAATTTATATTTCTTGCACATCTCCCAGTGTATTACCTTGCCAAACCAATCGTGTCTAGTCTTATATTCCTTCTGCGCTAATTTGCTGCATTCGCTTATTATGTGATTGATGGTTTCATCCATATCACCACATAGCCAACATTTTCTAATTTGTTGCGTCTTATCTATTCTCGCTTTGATATAATTGGTTCTTACGACGTTGATTTGTGCTGCTATTAGGAGAGATTATGTTTCTCCCATAAAGTTTCCTTTTCTTAACCATATCCAGGTTTTGTCATATGAAATGTTGTTTATTAATCGTTTAAACCACACATAGAGTTGTTTTCCTTCCCATTTTTTAAATAGTTATTGTCATTCTGTTGTCCATCGTGTTATCAGTATCATTTCTGATGGCTGTTATCAATCCTCCTTCGTGTTTTTCTATCTACGTCTTCGAATCATTGTATCGATGCGTGAACGTTGTTTTCAATGCTGCCAATTCCTCTTCCTCCCTATTTTCTTGAGACATATAGTCTGACAACATCGTCTCTGGGATGTAATGCCTTATCCATCATTAATATTATTATTATCATTATTATTAACTCATTAGAACTTTTCACATCAGCGTTAGCCGATGGTTTTTCACTGGAGTCTGAGTGACAGCAAGTCTCCTAAAGTCTCAAGGAATCTTCTTAGTATTCTGGCCGTTCTCAATAATGCTGTCGTTTGGGGGGTCTCTACATGTCCGCCAACTTCCAAGTCCTCTAGTCCCTTTAGTAATCCTTTAGTTACTGTTCCAAACGCACCAATTACAATTGGTATAATTGTCACCTGCATGTTGTACATTTTTTTTCAATTCTCTAGCAAGGTCGAGGTACTTATTCTTCTTTTCTCATTCTTTCAGTTTTATTCTGTGGTCAGCCGGGACAGCAAAGTCGACTATTTTGCAAGTTATCTTTTTTTGTTGATTATTATTAAGCTTGGTTTTCTTGCCGGGATTAGGTAATGCGTTGGTATGTTAAAGTCCCATTGGAGTTTTTGGGTGGCATTTTCTAGGAGCGGTACTGGGTTGTGCATATACCATTTGTTAGTATGGTCGAATTGAAATTTCTTACACATTTCCCAGTGAATCACCTTACCGACCTAGTCGTTTCTCGCCTTATACCCCCACTGTGCTAATTTGCTGCATTCGCTTATTATATGATTGATCGTTTCATCTCTCTCACCACATAGCCTGCATTTGCTATTTTGTTGAGTCTTATCTATTCTCGCTTTGATATGAGTGGTTCTTATGGCGCTGTCTTGGGCTGCTATTAGGAGAGATTCTGTTTCTCTCTTAAAGTTTCCTTTTCTTAGCCCTGTCCAAGTTTTGTCGTCTGAGATATTGTTTATTAGTCTTTTAAACCGTCCATAGAGTTGTTTTCCTTCCCATTTTGGTTTCCTAGTTATTTTCATTCTGTTGTTCATCGTGTTCTCAGTTTCGTTACTGGTGGCTGTAATGAGTCCTTCTTGGTATTTTTGTACAGTCTTTGAGTCGTTGTATCGATGCGTCAACGCTGTCTTCAATGCTGGCCAGTCCTCTTCCTCCCTCTTTTCTTGAAACATATAGTCTGTCAACATCATCTCTGGGATATATGCCTTATGCATTGTCATTAGTTTTCTTGTTCTTTGGTCCATTTGTTTAAGTTCCTCTCTGGTCCACTTGAGAAAGGGTCCGGAATATCTAACGAGATGTACAACCCAGGTATTTATTCCTTTGATAATATTTATGCTATTGAGTTTTGTCTTGAGTAGTTTTATAATTCCCCTGAGATATTCTTTTTGAATTTTTTCTTACATTTTCGCTTGTTTGATCATGTCAGCCTCCAAGATTCCCAAGTATTTATTGGTTTCGTTTTCTGCGAGCGTTTTTAACTTTTTTATGCCATCTTCCGTTCCGATGTACCGGTTATATCTCCTAACTGTGTGTATTAGAGTTTTCCGTTCTTTTTCATTTTTTGCAAATAGTTTGATGTTGTCCATGTACATTAAATGATTAACTTTTTCCTGTGATCTGCTGAGATTTTATCCGGCTGTGCATTTTTTGAGTATGTGGTTAAGTGTCATCATGGCAATTATGCATAATAAGGGTGAAAGAGCAGCTCCTTTGAAAATACCTCTTTGGATATTTGCTTTAGCTAATCTTCTTCCTCCTACTGTCAGTTCGACTCTCCAGGTTTTCATAGTTTTTTCGATGAAGTTTATGACTTCGTCGGATATTTTGTACATTTTGAGGCTGTTTATTATCCAGCTATGCGGAGCCAAATCATATGCCTTCTTGTAGTCAATCAAGGCAATAGCTAGTTTTTTTCCGTCTGGTTTTGCTCTCATCTAGGATGTGTTGATCGATGTAAAGTAATTCTGCTTTGCCTCTGGATCCTTTGCAGCATCCTTTCTGTTCGTCAGGGAATAATCTGCGGCGTGTTAGAGAGTGGTAAACCTTTCCTAATTTGTGCTCTTAATATTTTCCACATCATTGCTAGGCAAGTAATCGGTCTGTAATTGTTTGGGGCGGTTCCTTTGTTTGTATCAATGTGTTCCTTCCTTTAGTCATACACTCGGGTACGGGCGCTGTTTGTAGGCATTTGTTCATTTCTAATGCTAGTCTGTAGTGAATTGAGGTGAACTTCTTTAACCAGAAACCATGTATTACATCATGGCCTGGTGTTTTCCAGTTTGATAACTTTTTAAGTGTCGTTTTGAGTAAATTAGTGTGTATTCCAGCTTTCGGCCCTCTTCGAGTTCTTCGAGTTCTCTTGTGATATGGTTTATCCATTCAGCCTTTTCATTTTGTTTTTTTGGTTGCCATATTTTAGTCCAGAATCGTTCGATTTCTTTTGCATTCGATTGTTGGTATGTTTCATTGTCCTCTCCTCCCAATTGTTGATAGAATTTCCTATTTTGTCTGTATTTTTTTTTTTTACCCTTTATCGATAACTTTTTAACCTTCCTTCTTTTGCTAGTTATTTCAGGTATATTTCCTCAAGTTGTATCGTAAGTTTTTCCTGTGTTGTATTTTCTTTCCTATTTATTTCAGCGTTTTTCTTCTGTTTTATCATGTTCAGTTGTTTTCGTAGGTTTTCTATCTGAGTTTCTTGTCGAAATTCCCATTCTGGTTTTGACTTTTCTCTCATGTTTTTTGAGGGTATCCCATTTTCTCGCAAACTAATTTCGCTCCAGCATATATTAGTTCATTTAATTCGGTTATGTTATTTGTTGATATATATGTCAGTACTTGATTCACTTTATTTGTCTCTGCCTTAACTATTCTCCTTTAAATGTTTCTTAATTATGGTAAGGTGGTCTTTTCACTGTTTAAAATTCTCTTTAAACTTTTTAGAATTAACTTTTGTTCTTGTGTTAGTTCTTGGTTGTTTTGTTGTGTAGTGTTTGGTTGTGTGGGGTTTCCATTTTCCGAAGTTGGTTCATTTTGGATGGGCTATTTTTGTTTGTTGATATTTGATGTGTCAGGTAATGCATTTCTCCTTTCGTGATCATTTATTTTTTGGTGTATTTCAATTATTTCGAGTTCTGAAAACCAACCCTTCTTCATGATCGTCCTAACTTCATCAGCGTGTCTCTGACTAGTTGTCTGAAAAATAGAAAGTTCTCGCCATATCTCCATCATTCTTTTCCTGTATCCTCTGTGTAGGGTTACTCTTAAAATAGCAGTGTAATGCAAGCTGGTTGTCTTCCCTAGTCCATGTTTTCCGTTTAGGTCACTAGTTGGTGTGGTTCATTAAGTCCCTATATGTGTACCTGAAAAGAGAACAGCCAACATTCGCAGGATGGCTATCAGGTCTCCCATGTTGGCTATCAAGAGAACACCTGCCGATAATGACACCCAAGACTGACTCCCGGGCACAACGTTGTGAAAATATGAATTTGACATTTTTATCATGGGTGGTATATTGTGGCTATACCAGACCCAGGGGTTGTTTACAATCTGCGCACCTGACACAGACGTGACCGACGACAGTCATGGTGACTGTTCATTGACAGCGGATCACAAAAAAAACCCCAAAAAAACACAACACTAAGTTTTAACTTATTCCTTACTCTTATATCATAAGATAATCATTCCCGTGTAAACTTCCAGGTTCCTATTGCCGGATGGTTAATTTTCTATTAAACTGGTATTATTATAAATACATAGCTTCAAATATTTTTCTAATATGAGAATGGAAACATTTTACAACTTTCAATCTGAATCGAATACAGATTTACCCAGTTAGAGAAGAGTCACAAGTGATAGAGATGGTGAGAGGGTCTAAATTTAAAAAAAAAATTATTTTGTCGTCTCAAAAATATTCACCTGAAATAAACTTTGGCCATTAATTAGCAAGTCTTCATTCAAATACAAATGTTAAGCAAACGATTTTACGAGACTGGAAAATCGGTGATTTGAATAGACAGTAACCAAATTTATTATTATTATTATTATTATTATTATTATTATTATTATTATTATTATTATTATTATTATTCACTTCACAAGCTTTTCATACAATTGATAGATTGAAATTTTTCAATGGAGTTTGAGTGACAGCAAGTCTCGTCAGGTCTCCCCTATTTTTTGCGTAATCCTCGCCAATCTCAACAAAGCTGTAGTCGGGATGGCTTCGATTCGTCCCCCGGTATTAAACAGTTTTAATCCGCTTTCGAAAATTTTGAGGGACGTTTAAAGCGCACTAATTGTATTTTATATATTTTATAGCTATTTAACTTTACCGAATGATTTTTAGTTTTCTGATCGCTGATATATATATATATATATATATATATATATATATAGAGAGAGAGAGAGTGTGTATGTGTCTTTGTGTGTTTCTGTGTTTGTGCAGAATATATTATTTTGAGAAAAAATAGTTGTAGGGATAGAGACAGAGACAAACAGAGATAGATAGATAGATAGATAGATAGAGAGAGAGAGAGAGAGAGAGAGAGAGAGAGAGAGAGAGAGAGAGAGAGAATAAACTGCATGAAAAAAACTTACAGAGATAATACACTTTGTCAACTGACGTTAACTATGTGCTTTCCGATATAATTGCCACAAAAATAGATATTGGTACGTTTTTTAGCTTGCGGAACAATTTTTTTGCATTGTTCAGGTCATTTATAATGAGGTTGAGTTAAGTATGAAGACAGTGCAAACAATCCCCAAGGGAAGTATCTGGCTCTAATAACTACTTTCGTTGCACATTTATTTCAGATGATCTTATATTGTGAAGAAAACTAACCAAATATCAATATTGTTCGGCTGTTCGCTAAAAATGATCTCGAGAGTAAATATCAAATTGCACCAGGTTTCTGACCAAAAAAAATCGTGACACTTAATTGGGATTGGTTATAAGATATTGGGTATTGGGTTGAAAAGTTTCGATTTTGTCCCACTGATTTATGCATTAAATGTATTTGAAGTATTATTCTATCATTTCACTTTATTATATAATGTAATCAAAGGTATTATTTATAGAAGTTAGCGAAAATATGTACAGAATGGTATTTTTTCTGTTTCACATAATCTGTGCCCTACTCTATCAAACTTTGGTCATATCTTCCAGTACTGTATAGGATATTGTACTTACAGACTGGCTAATTGATACTTTCTCATTGGCCTAGTGGATAGCGTCTTTGCCAGGGGTCCGGGAGGCCGGGATTTAATCCCAGGTCGAGTTATGCCAAAGACTTTAAAAAAAATTGATACACCCTTGCTTAACACTCAGCATTATAAGGTACGTATCAAGGGTAAAGTGGAGCAATCCAAGTGAAGGAGTAGCGCCCTCCCATACATGTCAGTGTAGTAGCTATTGAAAAGGGAGTGTTCGGGTTTTTATTCAATTTTATTTTAATCGTCAATTATACTCAATAGAATATGGGGTCAATTGTCTAATGAGAACTATTCACCAATAGTCCGGGAGACCGTGGTTCAATCCTTGGTCGAGTCATACGAAAGACTTAAAAAATGGTACTTGATGCCCCCTACTTAAAATTTAGTATTGTAAGGTAAGGTTAAAGGATAAATTGGAGAAATCCAAGGAAATGAGTAGTGCCCTCCCCTACACTTCCATGTAGTAGCTATTGAAAAGGGAGTCTTTGGGTCACCAACTTTACTTACTTTACTTCATATTCATCGAAATACATATATATATGCATACACACACACACAAACACACACACACACACACACACACGCATATGTATATATGTATGTATGTATGTATGTGTGTGAAAGTATATGATGTATAACTTAAAAGGATAATAAAAGAGGATAATAACACGACTGGGAGAGGGGGTACTCGTGGTGTAATAGTTAAAGAACTGGCTTGTAGAATCGTAATACGCGAGATAAGTTACGTTTACTTTCAGACAAATACCCTTTGGAAGGTGTGAACCCTTCTATCCTTCCAGCAAGAGCTTAAATAGTACCACTACTGTTCTAGAAGGGTGGATTTGGCATTAAATAACAGAAAAAGGTTGATATGATTTTAAACAAACGACTGGGGATATCAGGATGCCTATCCTCGAGTAAGTAGGAAGTCAAAAAGTCTGAATTTTTTTTATATCAAACAATACAAAAATATACGTTATTTTTTGTTCAGGTGAATATCATGTGATTGGTATATGAATCATTTATCGAATTCTAACTCGAATGAGGATCAACATCGTTTAACTATGATTCGTAATATTTCATTCTGCATTTCTCTTAGAATGTCAAATACAAGAAATATATCAAAAGATTAGCGATGAATATAATTGAACATAATAATAATAATAATAATAATAATAATAATAATAATAATAATGCTCGTCATGAAAAGTGGCAAACGACATATGACTGACGGAATGGAAATAACAAATCACGACAGAATTTGGACGCTCGAAGAAAAAGAAACCAACAAATACTTGGGCATCTTGGAGGCTGACACCATCAAACAAGCGTAAATGAAAGACATGATCCAAAAAGAATATCTCATGAGAACGCGAAAACTACTCAAGACAAAACACTCCAACAGACACCTCATCAAAGGAAAAAAACCTGGGCTGTGCCACTAGTCACTAGTGGACCCGAGAGGAACTTAAACAAATGGACCAAAAGACAAGAAAACTAATGACCATGCATAAGGCATTACACTCCAGAGACGACGTTGACAGACTATATGTATCTATAAAACAGGGAGGAAGAGGACTTGCCAGCATCGAAGACACCGTTGACGCATCCATACAACGGCTCGAAGACTACATAGAAAAAAACGAACGAGGACTAATTACAACCATCAGTGTCGATACGTACAACACAATAAACGAAAAAATGACAACAACTAGGAAACAAAAATGGGAAGAAAAACAAATATATGGCCGCTTTAAGCGTCTAATAAACAACATCTCACACCAGAAAACCTGGACCTGGCTTACAAAAGGAAACCTTGAGAAAGAAACGGAATCCCTCCTAATAGCAGCACAGGACAACGCCATAAGAACCTATCATATCAAAGCGAGAATAGATAAGACGCAACAAAACAGTAAATGTAGGCTATGCGGTGACAAAGACGAAACGATCAATTACATTATAAGCGAATGCAGCAAATTAGCACATAAGGAGTACAAGACGAGACACGACTGGGTTGGCAAGGTGATCCATTGGGAAATGTACAGGAAATTTCAAATCGACTATACAAACAAATGGTATATGCACAACCCGGCGCCTGTCCTAGAAAATGACTCGCATAAACTCCTATAGGACTTTAACATACAAACGGATCATCTAATCCCGGCCAGAAGACCAGACCTCATAATTATCAACAAAAGAAATAGAATCTGCAAAATTGTTGAATTTCCTGTCCTGGCGGACCACAGAATAAATCTGAAGGAAAGGGAAAAGAAGGATAAGTACCTCGACCTTACTAGAGAATTGAAAAAACTGTGGTACATGAAAGTAACGATTGTGCCAATTGTGATTGGTGCGTTAGGCACAGTAACTAAAGGATTATTAAAGGGCCTGGAGGACTTGGAAGTCAGCGGACGGGTAGAGACTATCCAGACGACAGCACTGCTGAGCATGGCCAGAATACTGAGACGAGTCCTGGAGACTTGAGGAGACTTGCTGTCACTCAAATTCCAGTGAAAAACCATCAGCTAATACTGATGTGAAAAACTCTAAAGGACTATAATAATGATAATAATAATAATTTTATATATATATATATATATATGTGTGTGTGTGTGTGTGTAAGTGTGTGTGTGTGTGTGCGTGAGTGAGTGCGTGAGTGCGTGCGTGCGTGCATTTTTGTTTAAAAAGAACCAATAATGTATATTGAAATGATTTAAAAGTGCTTCACCATAAAAAAGAAGGTAATGTACATTTCATTGAATCCATGTATAAATCGCATATAACATTAAAGGGCTTTCGCTCGTGTCTACAGACATTTTCAAGACTGGTCCAGTTCATTGTTAAAGGTTTTAAACAAATCTGAATTTAATTTTATAAACTCAAGATAATTAAATGATTGTGTAAACTATTTTTTTTTTTTTTTTTGCTGTTAAGTGAATTAGGGATCGAATGTTAATTAAAATAAAGCAGCAATCGCGATGACAAAGAAGTGACCAATGCTATACCAATTTATCCCACTCCCCAGCTTTTGGAAAGAAAGGAATTAAAACTTTGAAATACATTTTGAATTCATCATCATCATCATCATCATCATGTCGTGCTGGTAGCACGGATATCCCTGACCCTCTCTCGCCACTTTTCCCTATCGTTCATCGCCTCAGGCATGTCTTCTGGACAACATCCTGTGTCCTCGCAAAGTTGCTGAATGTATGTTCGTTCTGGTCGTCCTGCTTTTGCACGGCCATGTGTGGGGTCCATAGGAGTACATCACTTATGAGTTCGTCCCTGCGTCTCCAGCAATGTCCTGCATGTCTGGTTCGTCTAACTTGAATAGTTTTCGTGATAGGAGGCAGGTGGCCGTACTGTTGATGTGTTGTGGGGTGTTGCCGCCAGGACTTGTTCAAGATTGCTCGCAGCATTCTTGTGTAATCGTCGTCTACCTTCTTCTCCAGCCGTTTTGTTAGAGTCCATGTAGTGCATCCATATAGCAGTATCTATGTGACCACTGCCTGGAAGAAACTGCGTTTCAAAACTGTCCAATCCAAAAGAAAAAACAAGCTGATTTTTTCGGACGTTTATTACTTTGACTCATTTTGGAATTATTTTATTTTTTTCGAAAACATATATATATATATATATATATATGTGTGTGTGTGTGTGTGTGTGTGAAGGAAACGCAAACAAGGAAAAACTTGGCATAAACACTGATTGGAACTATTATTCCTGAACAGGTATAAAACCATAGGGATATTGTAATCATAAATTACCTTTTCCATGCTGTTTGAAAAATCATGTGACGATTATGTAAGATAAAGTGACTAACCGTATGTTTTTCTTATGTGAGTTGAAATCAGGTAGTAATATGTAAAAACACGGGACGCACGTTCGATCAAATATATATATATATATATATATATATATATATATATATATATATATATATATATAGGAAAGGCAAATAAAAATACCCTTGCAATATATGAGGTGCATACGATAAGTTTATATACTTTTTTCGTATGGGAACTTTTATTGATATTACACACATCAAACACTAGTCCCCTTCGAAGTAATCTTCTCCGGCTGCAATGCACTTGTTGTACCGTTCCAAAAGCTTCTGCAAGGCCCCATGGAAGCCCTCTTATGTGGGCGTGTCAATGACCTTCGTCACAGCCTTTTTCATCACCTAAATTGTCTCATAACAACAGCCTCTGAGCTTAGGGAATAACCAAATGTCACAGGGAGCAACATTTAGACTATAGGCACGTTGAGGAACGGTCTTGAAGCCAATCTTGGCCAAATAGTCTATGACGAGGATGGAGTTGTGGACTAGTGCCCATCTTGTCCTGGTGGAAATGCTACTGACCCGATTTGAAGAGTGCTAGCCTCTTCCGACGGAATCTCTACCTGAACTCCCTTAAAACCTCAGCATATAAACCCTAACCCGAAACCTTTGGCCAATCAACTCTGGTGTATTAACTTCCTTACTCCTCCCACACCTCCCATCATTCCTCACAGATTCCCTGCCTTCCTTGAATCTCTTATGCCACTTAAAAACTGATCCTCGATTCATGCAAGATGCTCCAAAAGCAGTCTGAAGCATTCCATACGTTTCTGTGGCATTCTTTCCAAGTTTAAAACAGAATTGTATTGCATATCGTTCTCTTAAAATATCAGATTGCATTTTCATCAGTTTTGGCAATCAGGCTTTAGTAGGGTGTATTCCAATTCCTGCTGTAGCTGTCCTTTTCAACCTGAAATCAGTCATCCCATAAGATGTATAGCAATAACATACTGAATTTTCAAGTGTCAGCGACAATATTAAATGCCCATACCAAAAACGTCTGCAAACATTGTATGCCCCTCGTAGGTAATCAGTGCAACCATGGCAGAGTAGATAAAAAACTAAACGTACAAATGAAGAACAGTATATTATAAACGTTAGAAGATTGTTATTGAAAGCCCCTCGGGAAATGTGTAATATTCTGACGGATTTGAGAGAAAAATCACTAATCTTCTATTTTTATTGTAGGAGGTGTTTTCACAATGTAATATGTAGGTACACGTGGTATAAACCTGAAAAAAGAATAATTTAGAGAGGTGCAAATAAAAGATAATAAATTATGTAATCCGTCAGGCATTAAACGATACAGGAGTTTGCACTTAAATTCTGTGCTTTTATCCAAAAATTACTTTTCAGCATGTTCTAAGATGAATTTTTTTTTCTTTCCGACACATTCCACTGGGAATACAACCTCCTTCGTAAGTCTATGCTTTCATCATAATATCTTATTTGATTATCGGAGATTTTCATTTTTCATTTCGTGTTTGCTGTATATATTTGGACAATGTACAACTGTTGACGTATTTTCTGTTCATAAAACTGTAATAATGCTCACACACGCACACACACACATATTCTCTCTCTCTCTGTATGTCTCTGTCTCTGTCTCTGTCTCTCTCTTTCTTATATATATATATATATATATACACGAACACATTTGCTGTACAAATCCAATAGAGTATTAATTCCAAAATAGATATAGTAATATATCTTAATAAGAAATCGACTGAAATAAATCATACATTAAAATCTGAGTCCGGAACCTAACATCATCTGAATTTCTTAAAAGGTGTAGGAGTCACACTGCGTCCGGCTTTGTGTAGGGAGAAAAAAAAATTGGCTAGAAACTCCAATCTTTAAGGGGCTCGTAATTTTGATTTCATAGTTAAGTATTTCTTTTTTTTTTTTTTCCTCCTTCACTTTCTTCGTTCAGTTATTATATTACTAACAAAGTCGTTTGGTAAGAATTTATTCAAAGAAACATCGGTTTTTATTTCAGGATTTATTTCATTCGATCTATTACTAAAAATTTAAACCCTTTATTTTAAAGTTAATATATATATATATATATATATATATATATATATATATATATATATATATATATATATATCGTATGGATAAAATAAAAAACAATTCTTTTTACAAACAGTGGTCGTGTTGATTTTACTTTACGGATGCACATACAGATATACTAAGCGTTTAGAGAAAAAACTGACGAGAATTGCACAAGAATGCTACAAGCCATAATGAACTAATACTGGAAGCAACGTCCCATAGAGCATCATCTGTGTGGTCACCTACTTCCTATCTCTAAAACCATTCAAATAAGATGCACAAGCCACGTGGGACTCTGTTGGATATGTAAGACTGGACTCATACATTACGTTCTCCTATGGGTCTCTTCACATGTAGGGACACAGGATGTAGTCTAGAAGACTTGTAGGGAGTGCTGCAGGACAGAGGAAAATGGTAAGGAAGAGAGAGAGAGAGAGAGAGAGAGAGAGAGAGAGAGAGAGAGAGAGAGAGAGAGAAAGTGAAAATCAGGAAAATATTCGCTATCAGGAAGACATGAAGATGATATATATATATATATATATATATATATATATATATATATAATGGAAAGAAATGTGTCAGTTTCCATTTCTCTTCTTTTCTCCTTTGCGCAAAAATGTAGACAATTTTTGCTTTTATAACTATCAATCAGTTTCTCCGAGAGATTTGACGCATTTTAAACATAATTGCCCGTACCAATCACGTGATAGCTTTTTTTTTTCAAAAAAAGAACGCTCTTTGATCGTTTATGAGATTTTTCTTTGTATACATTTTTCTCTTTTCTCCCGTTAGTTTGATAAAATATCCATCACTTTTCAAGCAACATTTTTCACCATCTTAAAGTCCAGATGTAGCCTTATTAAAACCGACACGCTTTAAAGTTGACTATCTCTAATAATAAATTCATCACTTATGTATTTTCTTTTTTCTTAATATATATATATATATATATATATACATGTATATATATATATGTATGTATATATACCGTCATCAGCTTCTGTTAATTGTGTGGATATCATTGATTCTCTGTCTGTCTACCTCTCTTGCTATTTCTCTCTGTCTCTCTGCCTCTCTCTCTTTCCAATTGTTCCAATCGTCCTCGTTCATAGCACGGTTCCTTAGACTGTATCTGGTATCCATCAAGTGATTATTTATCAACGCGTTTGCTGGTGGGGTAGTACAAATGTTTCCTAGTATAGAAGTCTACAGTGAAACCTCGCTTCAAGGGTTTTCCTTACTTCTCCATTTTTCTCCGGGATGTCTCGTTCGACTTACTTGTATAGTTATTGGAATGGGAGACAAGTAACCGTAAAAAATCTGTTTTGTGATGTGCCGCTTCTAAGACGTGTTACAAAGAGCACGAACTATACACAAGTAAGGTTACTGTAGCTTTTAATTCAAGCATTTCTTTAGAGTTCATGTAGTTGAAGCAGGCAGTATACCAACGGCTAGGAAGATATTCCGTTTTATTTATTTACAATAATGACAGTCCACTTTTTTCCGTTGCACTGTCAACTTGAGCTGTAGAATACACTGACTGAATCTCGGCAGAGGGGTAAGACCACCCCCGCTAAAGAGTGTCATGGGTATTACACTAAACAACCAGATGGTGAGGTTCCAGCAATGCTGGAGCTTTAGAGAATGCGGAGTACCCCTTCATTGCCATCGCTCCCAGGTCCACTCTGGACCGGAGTGGTAGCACCTGATAGGGCCCTATCTATGGGTTAAGTAGAACTAACAGCATACCTATGATAAAATGAATTGCTTGAGTAAACTGAATAGCTTGAAATAGAAATGTTTTTGACAATTCAACCGTACTTACATTTAAACTGCGTGCTTATGCTTAACTGAATTATTTGAAATGGAACTGTTTTTCGACTTTAAAACTGTATTTACACTTAACTGAATTGTTACATATAACTGCTTGAATAGTTTGAAATGGAAATGTTTTTGACAATTAAAATGTGTACTTATGCTAAACTGAATTGTTTTCAATAGAACAGATTATTTACATAAAAATGGATTTGGCGTTAAATAACCAACAAAGATTGATATGTCATAAAACCCAACAAACCAAACCAAACCAACTTTTTTCCTCTGCGTATGTTGACATCGTGTTCAGTAGATGAGATTTTACTGTCGAGGTATGTGAAATTGTGAAACAGTCTTCTGATTTCAGAAACTTGCAATTTAAATTGTAAATAACCTCCGGCTGTTTTAAAATACATGATCATTGTTTTCTCTCCGTTCTCGTATCGAGGAAAGCCACTTGCTTCTTGTCAGGTGATGCAGCAGGTGAAGCCTTTTCTTGCGCAAGTTGATTAGTGAGAAACGCTGGGTTGTCTAAGTAGTCTTCATCTGGCATACTTTCTGGGGGATATAATCAGAATCCTGTCTTATATAGTGTCATCCATAGACCGAGTGTTTCGTTGTATCACAGCACTTCAGTGTGAACAGACACGCAGGACGCATCAAGCTGGGATCAAAACCAGCCAAACTTTACGCTAGACTTGATATCTATCCTTTTGGTCATTCCGGTGAAATATGCCAGGTAAGGAATTATAACGCATTTGTATTACCTTTTGTTTGTTTACATTTTGCGCAATCAGATACAGGAGCGCTAAATTATATATATATATATATATATATATGTATATATATATATATGCAAAGAAGATGGGATAAACATTTATCGAAACTGAAGTTGCTTTCTAAAACACAAATAAAGAGTGAATGAGACTTTTTACCAAATTTATTCCACTTTGGAGTCATCAGTATGTTTTTGACCGTTCACTCTTCTGAATGCCTCTATTAATAAGGGTTGAATTTGCACAATCCACGTCCTCAAATGAAACCCTTAAAATGATTTTTTAGCATTAAACAAGAAAAGTTACTGACGTCTTGTTCATTTTAGTATGAGTGGTGTTGTGCAGCAAAATTATGTGTTTCTCCCGAAATGCTGATCGAAAACTATCAAAATTTCAGATTAAAATTGTCGAGAATATAATTGAGCCTTGAAAAATAATTGAGAATCATGTGAATATATTTGGTTCCATAACTATGAAATGTTTAATATTAGAATTAAAAAGAAAAATTCTTACGGTATATAAATCATCAGTATACATAAAAATTATGAAAAATATAAACTATTTTTCAAAATTATATGGATTTTACTTTTTAGAAAATAAATAGATCATATATCATTTATACAACAAATATCTGTTTATTTCTACGGTGGTCTTTGTGGAAAAATGAAATATTCTTTTTTAGATTATAGTCATATAAAAACAGAAGTTTATATGTTCATTGAATTGAAGAGACACATTTTCATTGATTGCAAACAGATTTGGTGATCTCTAAAAAAGTCAGTTACGTAAAGATCGTCAGGGTGCGTGTTAGGAGTTCTTTTTTTTGGAGGAAAAGAGAATATACGATCGAGTTTTACTTCACATAATAAAGTAAAATATGGTGAATGCTTATTAGGAATCACTTTTTTCTACTCTCACCGTTAAATAAACACCAATAGGGTTGCATTGGATTAGTCGTCATCATTATAATTATGTAGGCATAATAATAGAAAAACTGTGAATGTTAAAGTTCCAGTTTGATAAGTAATGCATTCATAAATATATAATTGTGTTCTGCATATACCAATATAATGTCAATATTATAATCATAACTAAACCCTAAACCACACACACACACACACACGCACACACGAACACATATTTTTGTGCATATTAGTGTGTGTGTATGTGTGTATGTGTGTGTGTTTGCAAATAAATGCTTAATAGAAAATAAATGATCTGAAGAAGTTGGACATATATATATATATATATATATATATATATATATACATATATATATATATATTCACCAATTATCCGGGTTCAATCCCAGGTCGAGTCCTACGAAAGACTCAAAAAATCGTACCTTATGCCGCCTTGCATTATAACGGAACGATCTAAGGTAAAATTAAGCAATACAGGGAATAGAGAACCGCCCTCCTCCTACACATCGAAGTAGTAGCTATTGAAAAGGGAGCTTTAGGGTCACCTTTGACTAAGGTCACTAACCTTACTTATATATATATATATATATATATATATATATATATATATATATGTATTACACATATGTGTGTATGTATAGGTGTTTGTTCATTGTTTATGAATAAGCACAGATTTAATTGAGAATAAACGATTTGAATGAGTATTATAATTATATATATATATATATATATATATATATATATATATATATATATAAGCATGTTTGATTAAATAATAAAATACATTTTCTCTAAATGATTTCATTAGGATCATTTCAAGTTTCCTTTTCAAGTTTTTGGATTTTAAGTTGGACTTGTTGATGGATTTACCGAAATTGTTCCCAATGCTTTTGGACCATTCAACGACCGCCATCATCTACCAACTCCGACCTCAAACCAAAACACTTGACTGGAAACTTGAAAGGATCCCTATAAAATCATAGAAACAAAATGTGTCTTTGTTATTTAATCATACATTTTAAAATGAAAGTCTGCTGCCCAAACCCACACACACAATCATATATATATATATATATATATATATATATATATATATGTGTGTGTGTGTGTGTGTGTGTGTGTGTGTGTGTGTGTGTGTGTGTTCATGCAAGTATGTATAATGATACGAGATTAATGCTTTACGTCAATCACTCGTACGTTCTGTAGTTTTGTTGCCATCATCCTTTATCATATCTACTGTTATCCAAAACTCAGCTGATGAAATGTGTTTGGACATGTTTCCATATGTATACATAATTTACGTATGTTTGTGACCACGGTCTCAGTATATATATATATATATATATATAAATTATCAAGTCAGTATCCAAAGACAGTAGGTGTGGATTATTCTTTACATAGAATATATGAGGGTAATCATATAAATCTATGAGAGTGCTCAATGTATGGCTATTGTTAGTTCCCTCTGACGAGGCGGAGAATATACCAACAAATTTCTCCGCCGAAATAAATTTATTATGACGGCTTAACCGAGTTTGAGTCTCCATTTAATTGTACTATATATATATATATATATATATGTATATATATATATATATATATATATATATATATATATATATATATATATATATATATATATACCCACCTTTCCTTTTTAGTTAAATAAGATTTATGTACATATTTAGCATGTATAGGATTAAGATATACTTGGCCTCCATCCTTGATTAGCAATTCACCATTTCATGTGAAACCATTTAGACAGAAGCAAATGTAGCATTCTTTAAACTAGTCCACTTAATTATGCCATTTTTGTTGTTATTGTTGTTGTTGTTTGGTAGTTGCCATCAGTTCTTTTATCTTGCTTTCGCAGGTACTCAGTTCTATCCACTATCTTGATGCATGTAACCTTCAGCTATGATTACATCATTTATTAAAAAAGTTTCGAACAGGAATTGCGAGATTTCTCTGGTGCAATAATTTGCTAAAGTTTCCGGGGATGCAACGATTATATTTTATGGAAGTTTTCTGAATTGTGTCTCAAAATATCACCAACCGGTACTCATACGCTCGCATATATATATATATATATATATATATATATATATATATATATATATATATATATATATATATATTGGGGGGCGTGCATATGGATACGTTGGGGTCCATTTTGAGAAATTGTATCATGGCCTTGATATAGATCTACATGATGCTCGCACTATAGTTATATGTGTGTGTGAATGTGTTCTTTTTTGCCTGTGTATGTCTGTACATGTTTGTGTGTGCGTTTGTGTGTGTTTTGCGCGTGTGTGTATGTGTGTGTCTCTGTGCATCATTGTGTGATTGTATAAGAGTGTGTGAATTAATGTGTGTGTGTGTGTGTGTGTGTGTGTGTGTGTGTGTGTGTGTGTGTGTGTTTAAATGTGTCAGCCTGTACAAGTATTCACATATCTGTACATACGTATATGCATGGTCTTTCTTGTCAGAAGCGCTTATATGACCTTGTGTAGATGCAGTACGCGCGTGCACACACACACACACACACACACACACACACACACACAGACACACACATATATATATATATATATATATATATATATTATGTGTGACTTTACAATTTTGTGGTCTTATGTAATTACCAAGCTTAATTGCTTTATTTAATTTTGGATTATCTCCAAGCACATGCTGTGTCGAAAGATGAAAGCTGTTGTATTGACGAAATATATTGAACCAACAACTGCATTTCCTATTTACAGATGTGTGTCGACTTGACCGATGGGTTGCTTGCCAAGGTTTGCTGAGGTAATTAGTAGAGAGACATTCAAAAACGACTCTAATTAGCCCTCGATCGACGGGAATACGTTGGCAGTACATCTAAAATAATCATATTTATACATACAAACTTTGCATAAGTTAGCATACGCAGTCTTGCTTGATTATCCAATTACTAATGTTATTGGGTTTTTTTTTGTTTTGCTTTATTATTTTATCCTGGTATATTCGGATCAGATCGCAGTGGTTCAGTTGAACAACAGTAATTATTCAAAGATTGATTTCGTGGTTAATCAATACCATGGACTCTTTTCTATGAAGTTTTTTCTGCTTATGCTAATATCACCATATCTTTTGCAGTTTTAGTTGTAAAGGTGTAAATATGGCATGCATGTTATACATCCTTTGAAAAAAGAACCTTTTCAAAATTGATTTTTTGCAGGTTTGATGCTTACTCTAGGTTCGTTATGTTTGTTGTCCTAAGTAAGTAAGTAAATTTGGGGACCTTAGTCGAGGGTGACCAGAAGTTTCCCTTTTCAATAGCTACAACACCGAGGTGTAGGGGAGGGCGCTACTATATTCCTTGGATTGCTTCACTTGACCCTTCATACCTACCTTATAATGCTGAGTGTTAAGGAAGTATTTGGTATGACTCGATCTGGAATTGAACCCTGGTCTCCCAGACCTTTTACAAACAATCTACTCATTTAGCCTAAGTAAACTATTGACCCTATTTACCCAACCTCTCCGCTCAGCCAGGATATGACACAAAGTCATATTTTATGCGGAGTTTAACAGATTTGAAATCAAATTTTTCCGTCTCCTAGACTAGTTGCCTCAAGGCGGAAGAACCCTGTCTACCCTACTATTTGCCCATAGAGAATGGAGAATAATTGGATTCTTACCTTTCCCAAGGGTATTAATGCTATGTGAAATGCAATCAATCTCGTCCAGGATTTGAACTCGTGCCGCCGTGTGCATTTCCTACGACGATAACCATTGCACCACGGGGACCTCCAGTAAACTATTGATCATTAATAAATAATATTAGTTTTTATTAGAAATGAAGCCATTACCCCAAACCCTTATAGAAATAATTAAAACTTCTTTTTTCCATATACTTTTTAAATCAATTTTGTATGATTTCAATGTTCTCGAATTCCTTTACCGCCGAAGAATAGACTGCTAAAACGTGTATATGAAACGAAATTGCATCTATAGTGAGACTCCAGTTCTGATTAGTGTGGAGTTACTTTTCATGGTTATCAATCCCAAGTCAACTGTGACCAATAGAGTTAGTACTTGTTAGAGAACTCTAATATTAATTCAAAAGAGCCGTGAGGAAAATACATTTACAAAAATTTGAGAAACATATAAATATGAACGTAAAATGAACATGATTTTTTAACCAATTGGCATAATATAACACTTTACGGGTTGATATACTTGTAACATACTCATATGCAGATGCATGAAGAAACATATTCAACACAATAAGGACAGTTCTTTAGAAAAATATACCTCTCACTTTATTCGAAAGGGTTACGAAAGGTATTACTTTTGAGAGGTGAGTTGGAGACTGAAGAGAACTGCAACATATTGAACCCCAAAACGGGCTAAAACAACATTTCTTTCCCGTTCTCCTGGGCTGCTTAATCTGGGGCCTTGGGGCCCAGCCTCTGCTGGGACATGGTTCTTATTCCAGCATCTTCTCTCCAACTGATGTGACTTCCCTTTGCACCCGGGTTATATAATTATTTGACATCTGCCTGCTTCCTATCACGTCACAATTCGCACTCAATTCAACCCTTTGACAGTCAAGGTTAACCCCCGATATGTTCGACCGGATGCACTTATTATTTACACAGGTGCATTTCTCATTTGATAGCCCGGCTGGGTAAGAGGTCAATATGTTATATACTGCTAAGATATTCCTAACAATAAATCAATCAATGTTTGAATGTTTTGTCAAGAGGAAAATTTTTGGCTTTATTTTATAATCTGTCTGTCTATCTCTCAACTGTACAGTGGTGTCTTGTAAATGCTAGAGACACGTAAGGCACTGACAGACTGGTTATTATTTCAATAATAATATTTACAGGCCCTTTCTTTCAAGACCCATTCTCAAATATCTTGGAATGTGATCAGAATTCAAGCCTGCTTGTTCGTTGTCTTGTTGGCTAACTGAACCAATTAATGAGTCTTTTCAGGATCATCACACTTGATTTCATGTTATCTTTGGTGACGTCACAGACTCTTTTTTTCGTAGTCAAATCGACATGTAGATCCTACTTGTGAATCTAAGTTCATTATTTTTACTCCAATTAACAGAATGAATACCGGCTAATCTCTCCGTTACTTCCGGCCACAGAAATCGCTAAGATTTCCATCAGGGACGGCATCTACCTCCAACCTTACTCCACTACCACGCATATAGATAAGTCCCGTGGCCAATATATAAAAAGAACAAACGTATTGAACTACAGCATGATAATCTAAGTTTGGTTTCTTTGATTAATGGTATATCAACCTTCGCAGGTTATTTAATGCTAAAGTCATCCTCATAGAAGAACAGTAGTGATGCTATTTAACCCATAGCTGGGAGAATAAGGGGGTTCATACCTCTCCCAAGGTGTTTGTCCAAAAGAGAACGTAATAGCTTCACTAGATTTCGAACTTGCTTACAACGATTCATCAGTCCAGTGCATTAACAATTACACCACGATTATCCCCCATGATAATCTATTGATATTGACCATTTTAGCAATTGAGGTATTAAATTTTGAATTTTTTTAAGCAAAACATCACTTTTTCCTTTCTTAACTCTCAGTCATGTGCCTACTTCAGAATATTTATAAAGCAATAAAACAGGCTGGTGGCTTTATTTTAATCCACAAGTGTGATTAGCAATTCTGTAAGGCATGCCCTTGGATGATTGTAGTATTTATTTATCAAACAAACTTGTGCAATTTATAGTCTACAAGGATTGTCAACGGGAATGGTATTCCAAACACCTGAAATCTGTTACGAGAAGAGTCCATTGGGAACTTCATATAGATTTTATGAATTGAATTATTGTGTTTAAAGTCTGTGATAATAAAGGCTATATTTCTTTCTCAAGATCATGTATGATATGTAAAATCAACGATTTCTGATCCAGGTATCACATTGGGTTCACAAGAAAATTGGAATAGCAGACTCCATTTACGAGGATCATTAAATAAGTTTCCAGACATTTTTCGTATGGGTACTTTTATTGATAGTACACACATAAAAGGCCCCATAGAAGTCCTCGTGTGTGAGCGTGTCAACGACCTTCGTCACAGTCTCTTTCATCTCCTCAATTGTCTCATAACGACAGACTATGAGCTTAAGGAATAAGCAAAATCACAGGGACAAAGGTGTGGACTATAGGAAGGGTGAGGAACTGTCTTGACGCCCATCTTGGTCAATAAGTCTGTGACAAGGATGTAGTTGTGGAATGGTGCATTGTCTTGGTGGAAATGCCAATGACCCGATTTGAAGAGTACTGGCCTCTACAGACGGAATCTCTTCTTGAACTACCTTTAGACCTCAACATAGTAACCCTAACACTAAGCCGTTGGCCAATCAACTCTGGTGGTATGACTTCCTTACTCCTCCCACGCCTCTCATCATCCCTCACAGACACCCTGTCTTCCTTGAATCTCTGATGCCACTCAAGAACTGATGCTCGATTCATCCAAGACGGTCGAAAAGCAGTCTGAAGCATTCCAAACGTTTCTGTGGCATTTTTCCAGGTTTAAAACAGAATTGTATTGCATATCATTCTTATAAAATGTCATCACGTCCAGATTGAATTTTTGAAATTCACCAGCTGTGACAATTAGGCTTCAGTAGGGTGTATTCCAATTTCTACTGTAACTGTTTATTTAAACCTGATGTCATAAAAATTGGTCCGTTATCTCATAAGTTGTATAACAATATCATACTGAATTTTCAAGAGTTTGCGACAATTTTAAATGGCCATACGAAAAAAATCTGGAACCTTATTGAAAGCACCACATATATAATGTACCCCAAAATTTTCTGATTAAAACGTTGACGAGATTTGTTCATAAACACGGGAGTAACGTTATCTTTCGATAAACCTATTCACAATTTTTAAGTGTTTGTATATGTACATAAATATATATATAGGTTAGAAAAGGCTCAAGTCTAATGACAAAGCCATGTTGAATGCAATTGTTTTTTGTAGGAAATCCCAAATCCATCCTTAGATGACATGTAGTCATCCATTGACAAAAAATCTAAGAAAAGTGCTTTGAAATAACACCTTAAGTGTATGTTCTATAATCCAACAACCAACTAATGATTTCTAATCTCATCATCTTAAGCATATTCTATATTCTTCACAAGCTGAATTAGTTAATGACAGGTTATTAGTGTAGTACGGTTGGCGATAATGACCGCTATCCTTTTTCAAATAAGTTGCAAGAAGAAAAAGAGGGATCAGACACATTGTAATATTTCTTTTATGCTATTTCATTCGTAATTATTCGCAACAATTGTTGACCTTAGGTCATCGTCAAGAGATTTTTCGCGCAAAATATATTTCTTAGAATTAAAAAAAAAATGTGTTCAAGTTGTATTCTCATATGCAGATGCATGTAGAATCATTACGACGACACAATAAAGACGAGCGACAGTTCTCTAGAAAAATATACCTCTCACTTGATTTGAAAGGGTTGTGTGTGAGAGGGAGTTAGAGACCGAACAGAACTGCAACATATTGACCCCCATTCTATTGGCCATACCCGCGTTTCTTTCCCGTTCTCCTGGGCTGCTCAACCGGGAGCCTGGGAGCCTGGGGCTCAGCCTCTCTGGGTGCTGGTTTTCTCTACTGCATCTTATCTTAACTCGTCTGATCCCCAACTGCTGACTTCCTGTCTTCACCCAGGTTATATAATGATTTGACGCCCACTCTTCCTGCGAGCGTCACAATTGCACTCATTCAACCCGTCCACGGTCAAAGTTATAATATCCTGATATTCCTCGACCAGATGCACTTGTTATTTACACAGATGCATTTCCTATTTTGACAGCTTGGCAGGGTCGGAGGTCAATATGCAACATTTAATGGAGCTTCTATACTATAAAACAATTGACGAAAAAAGCAAGGGTAATTTTAAAAAATCTATTTCTTTATGAACATTAATTGTTAATGAAAATAGTTTTCTGGTATCCAAATGTCTTCAACTTAGCTTTATGGGACTATAGTGAAGACAACTGGCTGATACTTTTTCATTTGAGTGTTTTATTACACCTGGGAAGAGTGTGATTTATTATTAGCCGTTACTACAGGTTCAAATTATGTGTCCACTTGCGTGTTCCTTTTTAACTTCATGTCTGCCAAACCTATGACAATGCAAGGCATTACGGTTTATGATCAATACATTTGCTACAACTGTTTGTAAGCATTTTAAGTATTTACTTTTCAGTGTTTCTTTTATTATTGTTATGTCTGCTTTTTTTATTTTTTGTTATGAAATTTTCATCACTTCTTGGTCATTCTGATATTCCAACATATTGTTTTTGGCAGCTTGTGCAATTCATAAAAAACAATTACATTTATACTCCATCAATTTAATTCCTGTTAAACTTTAAAAGCCTTTTTATAGTGAAGCTAAAAATGTGCTAGTGGATTTAAGTAGGTTGGATTAGTCTGGTTTTATATTATGGCATATCAAACATTGTATATCATTTAATGCCAAATCCTTATATATATATATATATATATATATATATATATATATATATATACGCTCCCCCATGGGGGTTGAGCACTTTGGCGAAGGAATTGTCGGCCGCCGCTCGCATAATGCAAAGCTCTTCGAAAGAATTGAGCACTCAGGTAGCCGATAGGGTAAACAGACGGCTGCTGCTGCTGTTGCTAAATAACTACCTTAGAAATTCTCTTAGCCAACGTTGTCCGCTTGGTCGCCGAGAGGTCTGAGACTTAAGCTAACGTAAAGTTGGACGAGTTTCGATCACGGCTTCGAGCGTCCTGCGTGTCTAGCCACACTGAGGAGTTCTGATAGAACAAAACAGTCTGTCTGTGGATGACAATATATATATATATAATTTTGTCGATAACATTTTTAAACGAGCTAGATCTCATTTTTTTAAATGGTTTCAATTATTTTAATCGTATACGAATAATTATACTCTATTATTTTTTTCACATTTTAAGATTTTTAAGTATTTCTATGCATCACTAATAAAGCAATTAAATGTCAATCATTCATATACACACAGTTAAATGATTAAATTGTTCCATTTCTAACAAATCAATTTATCATAAGCACACAGTTTAAATATCAAGCAATTCTATTTGACCCATAGATAGGACGATATCAGGTCGTACCACTCCGGACCAATGTGGACTACGGAACCATAGCAATGAAGAGGTACTCCTCATTCCCCAAAGCACTTCGATTATTGGAGACTCACCATCAAATTGTTTAGTTTCGTATACAGGACTCTCGTTTGGGGAGTTTTACCCCTTTGCAGAGATGCAGTATTTGCATTCTGCAGCTCGAGCCGATTGGGCCTTTGTTGATTTGAGATGCTACAATATAAATTGGAGCGCCCCATGAAAAATATCACATGGAAATTATATATCGATGTTGTGTATTGAGAAAGACAAAAATAGGAAGCAGCATCATAGAAAAAACATGTTTAATAGAAATTTATCTCCAATGTCGTAAGCAATCCAAGAAATGAAAAGAAGACACGGTTGACACAATTGGAGATGTGAAGAACAAACTCATAAGTAATGTTTTCCATTGAACAGAAACAGAAACGCAGTTTTTCGACGAAAAAAAAATCAATAAAAAACAAACATATATTCACAAGCTCTGTGTTCCGTCTAGATCATTTACCAGTGTAAATTTTCGACAAGGATGGATGGAGAGGGAAACTCAAAAGACATTCATATTATCGACCAGCTTTAGTTACGATTATCATTATAAAGGTCTTATATTAACATTTAGTAATCATATATTAAAGATGACATTTAAAATTATGTAAGTATTTTTACGATAAGTTCAAATGAAAAAAAGAAACATCTGTCTTTTCATAACAGATAACATCTAAATGTGCTTCTCTAGAATTTTATACTCATCTTTTCAGATAAAAGTATTTCAAATACTAAACGATAATAACTGGTTTTAATTGTCAGTAACGTATTTATTTTTCCGAAATTAGAATTTTATTTCAAGGATGAGAATTAATGGTGTGAAATAATTAAGAGAAACAGGACCACATAGATTTACACCGTATCACAAAACGCTTTTATATAGGCGCATTGATCAACGTAAAATTCGATGAAATATTTGTTGAATTCCAAGTTTACTGTCTGTAAGAATGTTTGTGCTTTATTCGTTGTTTAGATCCATTTGATAAATACAGCTTCAGATGCGATGCTTTTGTATATACATCACATATAAAGTCATCTGTTCAACAGATTTGTAAATTCGTTTGGTTTCTTTGATTAATGGTGTATCCAGCGTCCACTAAATTACTTCAGGTTATTATTGCAGGGAAATAGTATCAGCATCTTTATGCAAACCATTTTGACATTGTTCGACGGTATGCAAACGGATAAGTTAGAAGAATGCGCCTGCAATCAGTGTCACGCGTCCGACAGACTATTGCATCTCTTCTCTTTAAAATAAGGATTTTCTTTGCCTCTGTGTGCAAGCAGGTGTTTTTTACTGAGTCCAGTGCCATGTCGCATAAGACAAATTCAAAGATAAGGCTAAGGAAACAAGAAGCCTTTACTAAAATACGATCTCTGCTGGACGAAGTCGGAAGGAAATAATCATTCTACAGAAAAATGCCAGAGAATAGTGACTTTATCTAAGGTATTTTTGTCCTTGTTATAACAGAAAAAAAAAAGAAACTGGTACGTAGAATATTACAGAGATTGATGAGTAAAAGCAAACAACAAATAGAAATGTATCTGTGAACTCATTCTTTAATACAGGACATCTTTATTGAAAATTAGTTTTACAAATAACCCTAGAAAACATTATACAATTAGCACAATTAGATAATCTTTACTTTAGACTTTTTTTTTATTTAGCAGGAAATAAACTAATTAAAGATGAAGTGCAAACGAAAGTTTTACTTCATGAAATACTCTAGAACATCCTAGATAAAATTGATAAAATTAATAGCTCCGATTATTCGCAACTGAAGTTAATATAATGTAAATACCCAATATTGAGGAAAAATTGTGGAATTCACAAGAAACATTTTAAAATTTACAATTAGTTGCCTCTTGTTGAAACTTCATCAAAACTCAGTAATTGTAGGCATAAATATAACTTGTTTAAAACTTTATACTTTATCAAGGTTCTTTCAACTTTCCCAAATGGTAGCTGATGAATATACTTTGGTGGATGAAGCGTTCTCATGAACCATTTGTCTCATGTTTATTTTCCATATATGTAAATATATAGATTAAAATACACATGTTTAACTATATTAACTAAAAATACATTTAATAGTTAGTTTTACATGTAAAATATTTTCTTAAAAAGTTAACACAGTGATATGTACCTAGGGGCCATTGTAAACCTTCGATAATTTTTCATTGGTTTCCACTGTTACCCTCGTATACTGAAACAGCAAAGTTATTACAGCAAGTCGTCTATTCGTGGGACACTATTTAGCGGATCAATCTCGTTTACGATAAGTAACATAGGCTGTTTCAGGCGTACTGGTTGAACTCGCCAAGAGTCTTATTAAGGATTTATTGAAATAATCCGAGTAAATGAAAATAAGAACGCTTTGCATTGTATCAAAATTTAATACATTTTTTTTAATGTTGATCATTCCAATTCTAGTGAGATTGATACTATTTTGAGTCCCATACTTTTTTGATAAGTGTCATTGTAAGTTGAATTTGGTAAATAATCAAGAAGTAACAAATAAACAATATTTAGCTTCTTCTATTGGTTTTCAATATTTATGGATCAATTTAGTCATCCTCTACGATTCGTCCAGGGTGTACGTCAAGGTTATTTTAAAGTTGAGTAAATCTGGTTTCAGTTCAGAGTTATCCTTCTCCTTGACTCATTGGTAAAGAATCTAGTTACTCTGTTATAGATGGGCAAAAGGCAGATGGATAAGATGGATAATTTAGATCAATGATATTTCAACATTTTATAGCTATTTAATGACAAATGCTCTTTATACTAACACTTTTTACGCGATTATTTTATAACTAACATATCTAAACTTGCCAGCACTCATTTATTTGCACACAGTTTCAACTATTGCTATTCATTATTTGAACTCAGTTAAATTGTTAAAAGTTATCTAATACTGTTGTATAGTCACAATACAACTATACAAATCTACAGATGCAGGGAAATACGAAACACTGTCGACTCTCCATTGTTCAGGTACGAAACGTTTATTAACTTCTCGACTTTAGTTTTTCGACACGAGGAGAGAGAGACACAATTTTTACCATGCTGACTGGACTATCTGACCCAACAAATGCGTTGCGAATCCCGTAGCCCTCAAGATCTCTGTTGGTAGAGATATGCAGAACTCCATGGTCAGACTTCAACTTCAACTGTCTGCCTCTCTGTCTCCTACATCATCCACAGTCAACCCCCAGCTTGACTGGCCCGGCCCAGAGTCGAATCTTAAGTAACGTCTTTTTCAAAATCACCAAATTCTCAGCCCATCGCTTCTGGGCATGACGTCATTCACTCCCCAGTCCCATTTCTATCTGGTTTTTTTTTTATTATGACATCTGTGATTGTCATATTATCTGCGTTCGAGCGTGAACTGTATTCAATGTGTGTGCACCTGCACTAAGAGCCGAATAGTTCAAAGCCCAACCAAACCGAATGATAGAATATAATCAACGAAAAATGATTAATAGAAAAAAATCATTCTGTATTATATAACAATACTAATAAATGAATTTGATATTATTCTTTTGTTTGCACGCGGTAAAATTGTTTCAAACACGATAAATGATTAAATCGTTCTATTTGACCGATAGAAGAGACGAAACCAGATTCTGGGAACCGGCTCAGAATAGACTTGGGAAAAATGGCAAAGAAGGGTTACCCAATATTCCCCAAAGCTCTAGGACCGGAGAATTATCATCAGATAGTTTAGTTTCACATCCAGGACGCTTGTTGTGGAGGTTACCTCTTTGCACAGATCCAGTCAGCATATTCTCCAGCCGGGTTTGACTTCTCTAACAGATGGATCAATGTCATTCCCACAGGTATTAGCGCGAAGTGAAACACAAACAGTCCCATTCAGGGTTTGAATTTTGACTGCTTATTCCTCTTCCTACCAACTCAACTGCAATGCTAAACGTGCCAGTCTTTTGCGTAGTTGTTACACTTTGCTTTGACAAAAACTAGCTGATAACAACAACTTAATCCAGTTTTTCTGAGCTAGTGGACGAACCACAACATCCTTTTTATTACAACCAGTTAAACATGTCTGAAACGACACTTCCGGTTCTAGAACAATATACAACAATATACAACAATAGTTTTATTAAATGTCCTTTACAAGAAATAACTCACAAGAGGAAATTGTTGTTGTTAGTATGGAATACATCATCTTCAAGTCCTACTGATAAGACGGTTTCAATGACGCACACACACACACACACACACACATATATATATATATATATATATACTTTTTCTCACTCTGTCTCATTCCATATCTCTCTCTCTCTCTCTCTCTCTCTCTCTCTCTCTCCTTCTCTTAGTATCGGACATCTCTCTACGTAGTTGATCTAGACTGCATGCAGAATCCGCTCAGAAATTATGTATATATGCCTTTGCTAATAGGACAAAATTAGTGTGTCTTTGTGTAGAAGTCCACTGGAGAACATCGTTTATGAGTTCATCTCTGGCACTCCAGCAGTGTCCAATATATCTTTTCCGGCTTACTTGGTTTTGGGAAATGCAAGGGAATTGGCTATACAACAGTTGTTTCGTGAGATGCTACTTCCTGAATTTGTTTCGGACAGCATGCAGTATTTTTGTGTAGTTTCCAGAAAGTTTTTGTTTAAATCATTCCCTTAGAGTCCTGCTTGTACAGGCATACAGTAATATAGATACAACTACATTTTGGATGAATACCCGTTTTATTTATTTATTTATTTATTTTTGGATAGATAATATATCCATAGAGAAAGATTACCATGATTATGGTAATTATGATTATTGTCCAGAGTAATAAAAAGAAAGATGAACAATAATCTATTTTTTTCTAAGTATTGCTATGAAGATACATCTGGTGTATTCTTTTTCGAACGACCCTGAAAGAAACGTTGCATTTCACTGTTTAATATAAATTATGATAAAATAAAACTTTTATTTTTATTTCTGTATTAAAAAAAAAACATGCCACATATTGCGCAGTTTTTTCTCATGTATATTACATCTTTAAAAATATCCAAGGAATATTCGCACAAAATAACTAGAATAAAACTTCGGAGGCCTTTTTATACTCCATTGATATTCCTTATTTTCTGCCATTTTTTAACCTGAAGGAATCTGCGTAACTTAATAGCTGAAAGTGTTGGATTGCGGAGAGATTGAAAGAGAGTTCGAACTCCATTCGCGCTATCACTTTAGGTTTCGGACTAATATCCTTGGAAAGTGTATGGACTCTCTAATCCCTCAGCTACGTCTAAAATAGTATCACATACATTCTTCTTCCAGAATGTTTTTTGTATTGAATGTCAATGTGTCATAATGTATAGAAACAAAATTATTTTATAATCAAATCAGCGCTCCTCATTCAAATAACCTAGTATTTTAGCAGCATGGGGAAAATAACTCAACATGTTGGTTTTTGCTCTTGTTTATTTTTTTTTCAGATATATACATAGCATTCTCTCAAAATAAAACAAAGTAAAAACAGAGTTTAAATATAGAACAGGTAATTTTGAGACGTTTCTACATATTTTGTTATGGTGAGTCGGCTGGGCCTGTAGAATACACCAACTAAACCTCTGCAGAGGGATAAGAACCCACACACCAATGAGTGTCCTAGATATGACACTAAACAATCTGATGGTAAGGATTGAATGATGCTGGAGCTTTGAGGAATGCAGAAACCCCTTCATTGCAATCGCTCCAGGTTCACTCTGGGCCGGAGAGGTAGTACCTGATAGTAATATATGTATGGGTTAAATAGAACTAATCTACTCATGGTAAACTAAAAAACTTGATTTAGAACTTGATATTTAAACTGCGTACTTATGCTAAACTGATTTGTCTGAAATAGAACTCATTAAACTGTTTTGACATGTAAACTGCACACATATGCTAAATTGAGTTTTTGAAATAGAAATGTTTTTTGACAGTGAAAATGTACTACGCTACATTGAATTATTCGAAAGAGAACTGATTGGGCATTTAACTGTGTGTAAACAAAAAACATACTAATGCTAAACTAAATTGTTCAAATCAGAACTGTTCGACTAAACTGAAAGGCTTGAAATAGAAATGTTTTCACAATCAAATTATGTACTTTTGCTAAACTGAATTGTTTGAAATAGAACTGTTTATTTGTATTAAAATGGATTTGCTATTAAATAACCAACAAAGGTTGATATGCCATAAAAAACAAACAAACAAACATATGTTGTTAAAATCTCAGATCATTTGACTGAAAATTGATCAAATTATTAGATTTTCTAAATGGTATCGATTTTTTTAAACAATCAGTAGTCTTATATATCATCACATTGGTTCAATTACTAGTATTTATAAGATGTTTTCTCTTTTAAAAACACCGATTACCAATAATCACTACCAGAGTTTATAAACCTCAGTAACTAAACAACAATTTTTCAAATGAAAATAGATAAGCAAAATATCATGTATATTCCTCATAGATAAATTCAACTAGTGGAAAACTTATTCAGGAATATTGCTTTTCTTGAGCTTTTCAAAAACTGTACATTTCATCTTTAGTTAACCCCTCTTATTCAGTAATTACTCATAATATATCCGGGCTATAAGTTAGTCATTATTAAAACAGAAAATAAAAATAATATAAAGCAGTTTTTACATCTAAGATACCTACAAAGACACGTAAAAATTAATCTGCAGTTAGAAGAATATTCAATTGATTTCATTTTCAAGACATGAAGTCGTAATATCTACCTTATTTTTGTGCATGGATTTCTATTTTTTAGTAGGCTGTGTGACGGCTGTAATTAAATAAATTCCTCTAAGCTTGGTTTGGTTTGGTTTCATGGCATATCAATCATTGTAGGTTATTTAATCCTAATTCCATTTTATACACATAAGTTGTTCTATTGCATGCAATTCAATTTAGCACTAATACACATTTTAGTTGTTTTCAACCTATAGATAGGAGCTTATCAATAGCTAACACTCCGGGCCAGAGCGTACCTGGCAAGAATGACAGTGAAGAGGTACGCCTTATTCCCCAAAGCCCCAGCATTAATGGAGCCTCATCACCATATTATTTAGTGTCATATCCAGGAAACGGTTGTAGGGAGTTTTACCCCTCTGCTAAGATTCAGTTGGGGTATTCTGCAGCCCCAGCCGACAGGGTCAAGTTGTATTTAATTCAATTCAGTTTAGTCAACAAAGTTGAAAGATTCAAAGTTTTGCTACGTGTCACGAACAATTCAATTAGACATCAGTTATTTGTTTACACACAGTTAAATGGCAAAAGCAATTCAGTTCAGTATAAGCACACGATATAGTTCTATTTAACCCATTGATTGGGCCCTATCAGGTCCTGCCACTCCAGGTCATAGTGGAACTGGCAGCGATGGAAATGAAGAAGTACGCCAGATTCCCGGAGCTGCAGCATTACTGGAGACCCACCATCAGATTGTTTAGTGTCATATCCATGACACTCGATGGAGGAGTTTTACTTCTCAGCAGATATGAAGTCGATGTATTCTACAGCCCTAGTCAAAATTCCTCTTGGTAGCTACTTCGGACCGTATTGCAGGAGCTCTAAATAAATATGGGGAAATAACAACAATGTTAATCTCGTAACGAATACCAAGAGACTGACTAAAATTGATGTTTTATAGACATTAGAATTAAAATTCCTGAGAAATACATTGATTGACTTCTGTCGTAAGCAGCAAAAGACAATCTATTTTGTATTTCATAAGAAGTAAATTCTGGGAATATATCTTTCTGCCGGGACTTCGCATTCTCATACAACTGGTTGGGTGTTAGAAGGAAAATATACAGCTACTTGTAAATCACAATTTCCATAAAACCTGATTTTGAAAGTTTTTAATCGTCTTTATTCTCCGACGATATATCAGATAATAGAAATCATCTCTGCGTCAACTTCAGGCCAGTTGGTTAGTGGGTTGGTCGTTTTGTTTTACGGCGTATCAGCGCTTTTCTGGTCATTTAACGGAGGACTAAATTTCAAACAATTCAATTTAGTATAAGAATACTTTTTTTCTTTTCACATAGTTAAATATCAAAACAGTTCTTTTTCAAACAATTCAGTTTAGCAAAAGTACACAATTTACTTCTGTTTGACCCATAGATAGTACTCTACCAGGTGCCTGGGAGCAATGGAAAATGAAGAGTAGTCCATATTCCTCTAAAGCACTTGTCTCACTGGAACCTGACCATCAATTTTTTTAGTATTTTATCCGAGACACTCGTATAGCGAGTCATACCCCATTTGCATAGAAACAGACGGTGTATTCTAGAGCCCAGCGGACAGGGCAATTCAGGCAATATGATAAACCTTGTTATCAGCTAAAGTCTCTGTTTATGGCATGACAAGTCATCTGTTTTTAAATTCTAATCACATGCCTCGTCTTTTGACCACCTGATGCTTTTTGGGTGTCTTCTATAATAAACACAGACTGACACTTCATACTGTTTAAGAAAGCCTCAAGAATAACGGTATTATTTATGATAAGAAAACAATATAATTAACTCAGAAAAAAGATGGCGTGTCAGTTATCAACAAAAACTACTTAGCCGACAAAGTCTCACTATTATCGGACAGATATTTATTTTTCATATTATAACTAATTTCCTTTAAAATGGAATGAATACACATCTTTAACGGTACTGTTCTCTCACCAGATATTTTGACGTATGTTATACGAATTCCATTCTGATTGATAGGGAAAACAATTGGTGAGAGAAGAGTTGAGTTAAGCGTCTACTGCAAGGTAGTCATTGACGGCTGCTATGGCGGTGATGGTTGTATGTCGGGAAAGAAAAACAAAAAGAAAAAGAAAGAAAAATAATAGCAGAACTTATTTTTGCGTTTTCAACGTTCGTTCTTAGCTTCTTCATTGTTCTTGGGACAAGATATTTTTAGTACCTTTGTTGACTTCTTAGTCCTCCGACGATTGTAAAAACAGAAAAAAAGTAACCAAATAACAAAATCCGTAATATATATATATATATATATATATATACACACACACATGTATGGTCAGTCACAAACAGACTGTTTCGTTGTATCGCAAATCTTCAGTTGGGCTAAACACTTAGGACTCTTCAAAGTTGGATCAAAACCCGCCTAACTTGACGGTGGATTAGGTATCTTACCGCTCAGCCATTTTTATGACTTACGTCAACTCGGGAATCATAACGCATTTTAGATTAGCTTTCGTTTGTCTATATTTTGCGCAATCAGATACCGGGGTGCTCAGTTTGTTAGATGTTTGCTTTACGTGGATGGAAGCGAATAATTCCTTCGCTAGAGTGTTCAACACCAGGAAGCATTGCGTATATATATCTTACTAGCACACACACACACACACATATATATATATATATATATATATATAAGTAAAGGTTGTGACCGTTGTCAGGGGTGACTCAAAGGCTTCCTTTTCAATAGCTACTACATCAAGGTATAGGGAGGAGCAAAAATCTCTTCACTTGATTGCTCCACTTTACCGTTGATACGTACCATTTAAAACTGAGTATTAAGCAAGGGAGGATCTAGGACCATTTCTTAATCTTTGGTTTGACTGAGTCTTTGGTTTACTGGCGTTTAGAGAATTAACCGCCTGTACTTCACCTTTTACTGGATTACATTTTCCGGCTGCTATGACTGTTTGGTGCCCTCCGCCCGGAGTACAAGGTCAAGCTTGTAATGTAACTGCTAGCTGACTGAAAGCCTTGGTCTGGCTTGACTGAGCCTCGGGATTCGGGTCACTAGCTGGGCATGTTTCTCACTGTAGAGATTCCTTCGAATGGCTTGGACGCATGGATTTGCTACACCAGTCAAGGTCATTTGAAATGGATTCAAGAAGGCCAGCATTGATGTCATGCGTGCTAAGACCGGCTCTCAAGCTTCAGGGATTCTTCCCCACAAGAGGGACTATGTTTAACGCTGGGCTCCAGAGGCGCCCCTTTCTAGGGTAATGCCTACCAACATTTTCTGAGTCACCGGGCGTGTCTGGGATATGATCCTGCGTCTGGACTTACCTTAAAAGGTCGTCTGCCGCCTTTGACTGGTTTGTGGGTTCTATTACAAATAGAGCTAATCTATTGAAAGTGGTGTTGAACACTGTCAAGTCGTCTTTCTTTTTTCTGATTTTTTTAATGAAAACCAATAAATTACGCCCAGCACTAAGGTAACTATTATGTAATATAAGCAAGCAGAAGCAGTTATGAAATATCAAAGATTTTCACTGGCATCTTTTATTAAAGAGACAAACCTGTATTTAGTTTTAATTTTTTTAATCAGAAGTAAATTATTGTTAAAGAGAAAAGCGTATTCATTGCGAGATTTCTGGTCTTGTGATAAGGTTACGTAAGAATATAAGCTGATGAATATTACAACTTCAAGCTAAAGTCAGAAGAGCTTATAAGCTGATAAATTTTACGAATTATAGCTAGAGATATAGCTTATAAGCGGATGAATTTTACGAATTTGAGCTTGGGTTATTAGAGATTATAAGCTGATAAATATTTCGAATTCAAGCTAGGGTTATTAGAGCTTATTCTAAAACAATAGGCTTAAAACTGTTTTAACGAGTAAAAAAAATCACTATAGACTACAATAGTCTAAAACTAAAATCAAAAGTCAATTCCAATCGAGGAAAACTCTTGCAAAAACTTTTATTCCATATCCTCAAAGTTCTTCAGACAGCATAACTTACACGTTTTCCACTAAAAAATATTCTACGCTAAATAGCATAAGGCAAAAATGCCAACAAACTTTCCTAACGTATCTTTTCTGTCCTATATATTGTGAATGACTTGTTGTTTTTTTTGGTTTGGGGGGGGGTTACTATTACATTAGGTTTAATAATCAAATTGTTATAAGAAATAGTATTGTAATTGAGAGGTGCCTCGTTCTCAGAGTAGTTAGCGTCTTCAGAAATGAATTCCAGGAAACCTTCACACCGTTATGGGAAGTTTCGATCATGTTGCTCAATTCCCTGTTCAGCACATCTTTGAAAATAACGTGGACGCTAAAAGCAATCACTAAGTAACAAGTCTGAAAACGCATATTTGATTTTCTTGTAAGACAACTAAGGAAAAGTTGTGTATTGTGGGAATCTTGACAGGAGACATTCACAGAATTTACTCAAAGTAAAGAATAGCATATATACATATATGGAAAGTGTAAAAGTCTATATTATATAGATTTTAAGCAGAATAACTACTTATTGGAAGCTTACATATTATCAGAAGTTATGATAATTTGATATGAGGTACATGCCATCTTAGGTACCTTGTATGCGATCGTACTCAAATATGAAATGCCCAGTCAGCTGGGTTGTAGAATAAACCGACTACTTCTCTGCAGAGGGGTAAGACCCCTCCCAACAAGTGTCCTGGATATGACACTAAGCAATCTGATGGTGAGGTTCCAGCAATGCTGGAGCTTTGGGGAATGCGGAGTCCCCTTTCATTGCCATCACTCGCAGGTCCACTCTGGCCTGGAGTGGTAGAACCTGATAAGGGTCCTATCTATGGGTTAAATAGAACTAACAGCATACTTATGCTAAAATGAATTGTTTGAGTAAACTGAATAGCTTGAAATAGAAATGGTTTTGACAATTAAACCGTACTTAAATTTAAACTGCGTGCTTATGCTTAACTAATTATTTGAAATAGAACTGTTTTTCGAATTTAAAACTGTATTTACACTGAACTGAATTGTTACATATAACTGCTTGAATAGTTTGAAATAGAAGTGTTTTGACAATTAAACCGTACTTAGATTTAAACTGCGTGCTTATGCTTAACTGAATTATTTGAAATAGAACTGTTTTTCGACTTTAAAACTGTATTTACACTGAACTGAATTGTTACATATAACTGCTTGAATAGTTTGAAATAGAAATGTTTTTGATAATTAAACCGTACTTAGATTTAAACTGCGTGCTTATGCTTAATTGGATTATTTGAAATAGAACTGTTTTTCGACTTTAAAACTGTATTTACACTTAACTGAATTGTTACATATAACTGCTTGAATAATTTGAAATAGAAATATTTTTGACAAGTAAACTGTGTACTTATGCTAAACGGAATTATTTTAAATAGAACATATTATTTACATAAAAATAGTTTTGGCGTTAAATAACCTACAGAGGTTGATATGCCATAAAACCCAAAAAACAAACCAAACCAAACCAATCAAATATAAAATGAAAAATTTCCGAAAACCTGTACAATGTTAAATCAATTCAATGAATAATCACTTTTTTCATCTGAGTTTTAATTTCGCGATACATTTTGACTTCTTTTTACATAAAAGGCATGGCAATATCAAATAAATGAGTTTAAACTTCAGTGGCCCTCGTGCGTTCCTTTTTTAGATTGATACCCTCGGGAAAAGTCGAAACCCTTCCATTCTCATTAATATGGATTGAATTGTACCATTACTATCCTCCTATAATAATAGTTTTAAATAACCCACGAGGGTAATTATCCCGTTCAACAAAGAAACTAAAGCAAACCAAACAAAAATATCTAGTCGATGTGACTTAAAACTGGGCCCCTCTGGTTGTGCAATGGTTAGCTCGTTAGAATAGCAAACTTTTGTAAGAAAATTCTTATCCCGTTTGCTGCTTCATTTATACGGCCTTGGGTCACATCTAAGTAGAAAGCTTAGTAAATTCTTAAATTACTCCAAACTACATTTAAAAACGAATGTAGGATACAGCAGAATCTCTGCCTTCAACTTTATTTTATTATGTCATTTGAATAGCCATCCGGTGTAATTACTTAACATACACATATATACAGACACAAATTTGTAAATAATAATAAGAAATGAAAGAAAGATGGTGTTGGTAAATTTAGATGATGTTTTTATTTATCCTTTATATATAAGCTGACGCATTTCGAATTAGTATGTTTGAGAGCTCACATTTTGTTTAGAAGTCATCATCAGAACTTGTTTATATGGTTTATGATGAGATTCTTAACAAAATTCGTGCTCTCAAACATACTAAGTCGAAACACGCAAGTTTATGTATAAAGGATAAATAAACAAATCATATGAATTTACCAACACCATCATCCTTCTGTTTCTATTTCTATTTACATTTCTGCCGGATTTACACCAATCTGTTTCACATACATACATTTATAAATGTGTATATGTGTGTTTAATTGTATAATTTTCATCTAATTGGACTTATTAATTTAATTGAATATTTCTGAGAATAAAGACTAAATTAAACTCAATTACATTTCTAAATTTGATGTGTTTGAACTTTTCTAAAGTCTCTAACGCACCTATGAAATACACTTCCGATTTAGGTCTGTTTCACTTGTACTCTGTCGCTATTGCTGTATGTTGTAATTGAAGTTTTGTTATGGTTCAGTAAATCTTATGTTGACCAAGTGTTGTTGTCCGGAAATTCTTCGTTTAACAAATGGCTTTCTCGCTTGATCAATTGCAAATGGTCGCTATTAAAACAAGATGGCGATCGTAACGATATAAATACTACACATAAAATGCTGATTCCGTTTTATAGTTGCATTTCGATTTCTCTGATGTCTCCTATAATCGTGCAGCTGTATTTAAGCCAGTAATTCTCCAAATATATATGTACGGCATTTCTGTTAACTGGAAATATCTAATGCAATGTAAAAATGTAAGATATTTTGCGAGTACTGTTTTTTATTTATACATCGAAACAATAGGACTATTAATTAATTTTCTTTAATTATTTTTTAGAATGTTTTATTTTAAAGCTTTTACAATATGTTTATTTTCTGTATTGCAAGATTTATAACATATTTCAAAAAAAATTATTATTACTTCAAATTAAACACGATTGTAGAATTTCATTTTTTCTCAGAAACAAAATACCATCATTAAGAAGAATTATTTGCCGGAAATTATATTATTATATCAGTTATTATCAACAGATAGGAATACTTGAAACAAAATCATCATCATCTTAATCAAAGTATGCAGACAGGACGGATTCCTCTACCACACACACACACACATTCATTCTCTCTCTCTCTCTCTCACTCTCTCTCTCTCTCTCTTTCTTTTCCTCTATTCGTCCCCATCAGTCATCGCACTCAATTTTCCATCTAGACTGCACCTAGGGGATGTAAATAACTGACAAATATATATTTATTACTGGTTATCCAACACTGATGAAGGAGTCCATCAGAGAAAGTAATTTCCTTACTTCTCCAGCAGTGCCTGGTATGACTTGCTAATCTTACTTGGATTGATTTTTAGATAAAAAACTAATCTAAGTCCAACAACTAATTTTCAGCGTGTTGTTTTCATGATTTCTTAAAATCAGCTTGCAGCATCATTGTATAGTTATTGTCTATCTTTTCTCCAATCATTTCCTTACAGTTCAAGTGATAGAGACATGCAGTTGTACTGATACGGTTTGGTTTGGTTTGGTTTCTTTGTTTAATGGCATATCAACCTATGTACGTTATTTAATGCCAAAGCCATTCTCCTAGAAGAACAGTCGTAGTACTATTTAAACCATAGCTGGGGGATAAGGGGGTTCATACCTTTCCCAAGGGTATTTGCCCGAAAGTGAACGTAATAGCGCGACTGGAGTACGAACTCGCGTACTACGATTCCGTAGTTCATCGCTTTAACCATTACACCACGAGTACACCCCCTACTGATACGGCTACTTCCTGGAAGATTTTCCTTTTATGAAGCAGTCAGATAATATATCTATACAAGCAATTTTTTAGAGAAAATTGTCATCTGATTTTTATCATCGGTAGTTTGTTTAAACTATTTAATTGCTTGAAAAAATGACCGACTGCAGCATAAATAGATCGAACATAATTTCTAATTCTTTAAAATCAATGATTCACTTGAAATCCGAGTTAAATTTATGTATTTTATTTGATGAAGTGTTATATATCAACAACCAGGAGTATCACAGTATGAACACCGTGGGTAACAGCGATCACACATTCTGCGCATCATAAAAAGAAAACAAAACAAGGGATGAGAAAAGTATTCTTACAGTCTTTGCCATATTCAACATGATTTTATCTGTGTAGCCAACAGGCCTGATGATACTTAGAATAACTGCTTATTCTTAATGTACATCTACTGGTGAAATGAAGAATACTTTATATCTTAGATTTGTTAATCTCAAAGGAATAGATATTTTGAATGTAACTTGAAAATAAGTAAGTATTCCCAGCTTCATTTTAGATTAATTTGATGTTTATGTTTACCCAAAGAATCGGCCGTGACACAGGATACAACAAAATATCAATCTTAAACTCGTATAGGTTGTAAGAAATCTGAAATTTTTAAGTAATTTATCCTTATTTGTGCAGAGAAAAGATATATTTATGCTTTTTGCAAAAATGAAACGCAAACTATCTCAATCAGGATGTGTAATTCAATTGCTGAATTCATTGCTTATATTTGCAATAGACCTTATACGATGAAAGTGGCTTGTGTTATTTGTATGTGTTGGAACAATATAATATTAAGCATAAATATCAAACTTAAGGTAACCCCATCATTTTGTGAAAGATTACATAAGGACTGTATGATTTTTTGAATGATACTAAAGAAAACATTATTCATATCTCTAACACATCAGACAGCAGCTTTGTTAATGTTTGCTATATTGTCAAAATTATCAAAAAAAAAACCCTGCTAATATTCATTATCGTATTAGAATCTTTTATAACGTAAATATTAAGTATTACTAGGTTAAAGTTAAGCTACTTGCAATAGATCAATTCATTTTTCGTCTATGCCATTTAAATAGGTTAGCAGATTATAATAATGAGCATATGACGTTAAAGAATCTATCCCATGTTTTATGTAGTTGGTTACTAATCTTAGCTGTGAAACATGTTTAGAAATATGAATCGCGGAGTGAAAATAGAATTTACCTACAATGAACAGTTAATCCATTCTGCTGACCATTGCACTACGTGAAGCGCACATCTCATGTTGGATGTATATCAAATGTACAGATTAACTGATGAAAAGTGACTAATCATGATTTGAATTCCTTTGGTTATGTGGTTACATTGATGTTTGATCGACTGATCCTAACCAGGGTGAAAATTCTAATATGTTTAATAACGTGACATATACGACACACAGGCAACATAAGACTGCAGACGGCAGGGGTAATGACTATGAGAAAATATACAGAACTGTTAAAATGAAAACAAAACGATGTAAGTATAATAACAGATTTAATTAAATTCCGTAAGCCTTGCTTTGCGTAGCCCGCAGGTATGATTAACATAAGAGCAGCTGCAATTTTATAAAATCCTTTATATTATTATTTCGTTTGATTTATTAATAGGTGTTTCGGAAAGTGACTTATTTCAGTATTGAATAACCCAAAAAAACCTGACATGGCTAAATTAACAATTAAACAACACCAAGGTTAAAATCTCCATATTTTTATGAGTTGGATTTCTTTGGATAAAGGCATATTTAACGTGAGTTATTTGACGTCAAATACATCTTCACAAAAGAACAGCTGTGGTACTATTTAACCCATAGACGTTGTAGATATAAAAGGGCTCACACTTTTATCAAAGTTAATAGTCCGAATGGTAATTATTGATCTAATGATCGGAAAAGACAGGAAAGTTTGAATAAGCAAAGAAGAAACTACCAAATGATGTCTACAGAATTCATCAAACTGAAATTAGGAATAAGTATCGGAGTTCTCATTCGAAGTCAGACTAACATGTCTTAATAAAAAATGACAAAAAAGGAGGGGAAAAATAATGATCTCATCATCATCATCATGTCATGCCAGTAGCACGGATATCCCTGAGCCGCTCTCACCACTATCGTCCATCGCCTCTGGCAGGTCTTCAGAGCTACATATCGCATCCTCATATAGCTGCTGTATGTATGTTCAAGCTGGTCGTCCTGCTTTTGCTCGGCAATATGTGGGGGTCCATAGGAGTACATCACTTATGAGTTCGTCCCTGCTTCTCCAGTAGTGTCCTGCATATCTGGTTCGTCTAACTTAGATAGTTTTCGTAACTATTTTGCAGATCTATTTCACTGAAAATCGTTTTAATTTTTATTTGATATTTTCTCAATTTAAAGTTGATATTTTCTCAATTTAAAGTTGATATTTTCTCAATTTAAAGTTCGATAAGACTGACACAAACAGGGCTTTACAAACTTTAGCAGCAATAGATATAAGAGTTTTGCTTCAGTAGTTCTTTATGAATCAAAGGTCACCTTTTTTAGAGAAATGGAGGATGCGGCCTTTTATCAATCTCTTTATTGTAATTTCTTAATTGCAAAATCAAAGAAGTAAGTCAGCAAATTTTCTTGTCTTGCATTCTTCTGGGATTTTTCGCTGAGGCCTGCAGCTTTTCTCCTTTTAATTCTTGTCTATATTATGGTGAGTTCTTCTTGAATAAACTGTTCCGTTGAATTTCTATTCATAATTTTTGTGATACATTTATTTCTGATTTTAACGGAGTTTCTTATCTGATTCTTGAAATGTTCTTTAATCGGTGTTCGGTCTTCTTGGCTGGCTTCTTTAAGTTTTCCTTTTTAGGTGCTGCTCCTTTTAGTACGGCATCTACTGCCACGCTATCTGTGATCCTATTTACCCAACCCCTCCGCTCGGGCAGGGTATGACACAAGGTCAATTTTTTTAAGCAGAGTTTAACAGGTTTGAATTCAGAGCTTTCCTTCTCCTAGACTAGTTGCCTCACCAAAGTTGAAGAACCTAGTATGCCCTACTGTTTACCACAGTTACATCAGCAATTGGAATACACCCTACTAAAGCCTGATTGTCACAGGTGGTGAATTTCAAAAAAGCAATCTGACACTTTAGAAGAACGATATGCAATAAAATTATGTTTTAAACTTAGAAAAATGCCACAGAGACGTATGGAATGCTTCAGACTGGGTTTGGGGCGTCTTGCATGAATCTAGCATCAGTTTTTGAGTGGCATAAGAGATTCAAGGAAGGCAGGCAGTCTGTTAGGGACGATGAGAGGTGTGGGACGTGTAAGGAAGTCAGACTACCAGAGTTGATTGGCCAAAGGGTTAGGGTTAGGGTTAGTATGTTGAGGTTTTAAGGGAGTTCAGGAAGAGATTCCGTCGGAGGAGACCTGCACTCTTCAAATCGGGTCAGTGGCATTTCCATCAGGACAATGCACCAGTCCACAACTCCATCCTTGTCAGACTATTTGACAAAGATGGGCATCAAGACAGTTCCTCGGCATCCATATAGTCCACACTTTGCTCCCAGTTACTTTTGGTTATTCCCTAAGCTCAGAGGCTGTCGTTATGAGACAATTGAGGAGATGAAAGAGGCTGTGACGAAGGTCATTGACACGCTCACACAAGAGGACATCCAAGGGGCCTTCCAGAAGTTTTGGAAACAAGTGCATTGTAGCCGGGGGATATTACTTCGAGGGGGACTAGAATTTCATGTGTCTACTATCAATAAAAGTGCCCATACGAAAAAAGCCTGGAAACGTATCGTATGCATCTCGTACCTACCATCACTAAATTCATCCTAGTAAGACGTACAAGACATCCATGACATTACTGGAAGAGCAAGGACTAACTCTTAAATGTCATTTTTTATGGACTACATCACAGGGACGTACCAGCATTGGCCAACCAGTATTAACTTATCTATCTAAGCTCTGTGCGGTCACAGAAAACCTGCAAGGAACGATAGAGGACAGGGAAGGATGGAGTGAGAGAGTCAGGAAAATCTCTACTTGCAGTGCTACTTGATGATGATGATGATGATGATGATGATGATGATGATGATGAGGATACCGAAAATGAACTTAACAGCACGATGAGAGTTTCGACTCACTTTGAACGATAACAACGTACATTAACTACAATACCATGGAGATTCCCGGTATGCTTGATGACAATAAATTATATATCTAATCTTAAAACCCACATATTATTTGTAGTTTTATATTAAAAACTATCTGAAATTATTACATGAAACAATATTATGGATGACGTCACATATTTTATTAGATTTGCAGACTACGAATCTAATTGTTTGATCAGATTGACTAATTATAACGAGGGAAAGTATTTCATTTGAAAACAAAACATTTTGTTTGAAAATTTTGACTGTCTTCAGTCAGTGTGATACATGGAAACAGTCAACGAGTTCAATAATTTATCTATTCATAACTCATAGTCGAAAGAGGAACAATAATGGATATAGACAGTTAATAGACGAATGATAATAATTTAACTGATTGCTGTATGCATTACTGTATACAGAAATTGCGAGTTTGTGCAGATGAAAATAACATAGCCTTTGGTCATTTGAAACTATTTAACCATATTGGCAAATAAGACAGTCAATGAAGTGCAAATTTTGGCTAACTCCAAAGAGATTTTTCGTCAAAAGAACAACACAATTTTTTTCACAAATTTCAGATGAAACATCTGAGCCTTAATATCATATTTCACCTTGAAGAAATTCACGAACAAAAGAATGACTATATTTTTCTAAAATAGTAATATTTTTCTAACATAAAAAGACATAATTATTTGTTCTTTGGGAAAATCAATTTGGGATCGATATTACCTTTCTTCTTTAATCTTTTTGCCCAGTCGGCTGGGGCTGTAGAATAAACCGACTGCTTCTCTGCAGAAGGGTACGACCACCCTAACGAGTGTCCTGTTATGACACTAAACAATCTGATGGTGATTTTCCAGCAACGCTGGAGCTTTGCGGAATGTGGAGTATCCCTTCATTGCCATAACTCCCAAGTCCACTCTGGCCCGGATTGATAGCACCTGATAAGGGTCCTATCTATGTGTTAAATAGAACTAAACCGTGCTTCTTTTACTATACTGATTTTTGCATTTAAACTGTGTATTTATGCTACTCTGAATTGTTTAAAATGGAACTGCTTTGACATTGGAACTGCGTACTAGTGCTGAACTGAATTGCTCGAAATAGGACTGTCTTTGACGTCTAAACAGTGAACTTATGCTGAACTGAATTATCTGAAATAAAACTGCTTGACATTTAACTCTGTGTATTGCCCAGTCAGCTGAGGTTGTAGAATACACAGACTGAGAAGAGTAAGACCCCCCTAACGAGTGTCCTGGATATGACATTAAGCAATCTGATGGTGAGGTTCCAATGATGGTGGGGCTTAGGGAAATGCAGACCACCCCTTCATTGCCATTGCTCCCAGGTCCACTTTCGCCCATCGTGGATGCACGTGCTATATATATATATATATATATATATATATAATGTAATGCTATCACTTACATTTGGTGCATAATAACTAAAAAAATAAGCCATAAGTCTCACAATATTAGAATTAACCCTGAATTCATATACGCCTTTATATAACGGATATGCACAAAATGCACACTATGCATATTTAAAAAAAACAAGAAGAGATGAGTAAAAACGGATTTCAAATTTGAATTCAGCACCCTCAAATAGGTAAAAACATGTAATTTTATGCTTGCCTCAATTTCTTTATAAATCAGCGTTATCGATAAATGTATACGTATTAATTAAAGAATATTTTTCTTTTCTTTATCACTGATATTATTTTCGTTCGTTGGTCCACTTTAATTCTAATAGAAACATCTAAAATTCTGACACTATTTCCAACGTTTTTTCATAATATCATTTCGATTGTACGGCCACCTGCCCCCTATCACGAAAACTATTCAAGTTAGACGAACCAGACATGCAGGACACTGCTGGAGAAGCAGAGATGAACTCATAAGAGATGTACTCTTATGGATCCCCCCACATGGCCGCGCAAAAGCAGGACGACCAGCTCGAACGTAATTTCAGCAGCTATGTGAGGATACAGTTTGTTGTCCTGAAGACCTACCTAGGGCGATGAACGATAGGGAGGAGTGGCGAGAGAGGGTCAGGGATATCCGTGCTGCCAGCATGATATGATGATGATGATTAATAGCAATAGTGGTGGAGGTGGTAATAATAATAATAATAATAATAATAATACATTAATTGATTACGGCCATCAGAAACAATATTGACAACACGATAGATAACAGGATGACAACAACTAGGAAAAAATGGGAAGGAAAACAACTCCATGGGCGTCTTAAACAACATCTCACACGACAAAACCTGGACAGGGCTAAGAAAAGGACATTTTTAAGAGAGAAACAGAATTTCTCCTAATGGCAGCACAAAACAGCACCATAAGAACCAATCATATCAAAGCGAGGATAGATAAGACGCAACAAAATAGCAAATGCAGACTATGCGGTGGCAGAGATGAAACCATCAATCACATAATAAGCGATTGCAGCAAGTTGGCACAGAAGGTGTACAAGGCGAGACACGACTGGGTTGGGAAGGTGATCTACTGGGATATGTGCAATAAATTTAAATTTGACCACACCAAAAAATGGTATATGCACAACCCAGCACCTGTCCTAGAAAATGACACAAGAACCCCTATGGGACTTTGACAAACAAACAGATCACATATTCTTGGCTAGAAGATCAGAACTGATCATAATCAACAAAAAAAAAAAAAAAAAATGCAAAATTGTCGATTTTGTTGTCCCGGCTGACTGAAATAATGGAAAAAAAAAAGGATAAGTACCTCGACCTTGCAAGAGAATAGAAAAAAACTGTTGAACATGAAATTGAAGATCGTACTAATTGTGATTGGTGCTTTTGGCACAATAACTAAAGGATTATTAAAAGGCCTGAATGACATAGAAGTTGGCGGACTGGTAGAGACTATCCAAATGACAGCATTACTGAGAACGGTCAGAATACTGAGAAGAGTCCTGGCTACCTGAGGAGACTTGCTGTCACTCAAACTCCAGTGAAAAACCATCAGCTAACACCGATGTGAAAAACTCTAAAGGAGTAAATAATAATGAAGAAATTTGGTGATATGTAAAAGAATACTTGTATGCGTGTTTCTGCATATTTTTGAAATATAATTTTTTAAAATCAATATTCCTGATATTTATCAAAGTATGATTAAGAATAAATAATTACAGTTAAAATTAAAAAAAACATTCCGTATGCCATATGGTTGAACGTTGACTCAGACTTAATTAACTCCCTCAAAATCTAAATAAACAAAATCTATTAAGAATCTAAGAAGTCGCATAAATTAAGTGTAAGTAGTTTGTCTTTTTATTTGGATTCGCTGGCATTTAAATCCAAAAGTGAATTGTAAGAAGTATCTTTAAAGAATGAAAATAGTAAGAGATCAGTCATAAAAACGTGGCAGTAGATAAAATAATTCAAGATTAAATACACCAAACACTCAATAACATAAAACAGGAGTACTGTCGACTACACGAAGTTAAATCTTGGAAATTTTAAAGTTGTGTATATATATATATATATATATATATATATATATATATATATATATATATATATATATATATATATATGTGTGTGTGTGTGTGTGTGTGTGTGTGTGTAAGTGTGTTTTCGTGTGTGTGTGTGTGTTTTCGTGTGTGTGTTTTCGTGTGTTTAGAGCAATATAAAATTAAAAGAAAATCACAAAACAAAATCATGAAATAAAAATAGGTTTACTCTTGCTAAAATTTACAAATATAAGTAGCATTTAGATATTCACTTAAAAAGCTTGAATAATTAAGTCAAGTCTTTAATATAATCCTGCCAAGAAGGGTAAAAACTGAACATCCAATTCACGCACTCCCCTTACGATATATATATATATATATATATATATATATATATATATATATATATATATATTAGCGGATATCAACGGAAGTCAAGTGAAGACGCATGATCGATTTGAAACAATGCAGATTAATAGAAAGTTGGAACGACGGTGAGCTTCACCAGATGCTCGTTTGAAGACGAGGTCAAAGCCTGGATCAAATATTGCAGTCAGAAAAACAACTGCTAATCATTCGTAACAGTGACGTCTATTGAGGAGGGAAAAAAGTCTAGGAAAGATTACAAGGACTCTAACTTAGTCCGTATATCCATTATGCATTGTGTATTCTGCTGAGGTTAGAACTTTGACCCTATTGTCCTAAAAATCAGCCATAGAGTCCAAATCTAAAGAAATATTACTCAGATACAAAAACACTGATACCATAGTGACATTTAACATTTACATCCAGAAAACAAGATTTGTGTCACACGGCATCTGAGCCGAGTATAAAAAAGACATCAGATACAGACAATATTCCCCATAGCGAACAAGATATAAAATACTGTGATACTGGTTATTGATGGATATTTTTCAAATCATTTGAATAGAAAACTATGTAAATGTAATCGTAGGTGTAGGAATACTTCCCAGTCTTTGTGCTTTAAAACCACTAAATTGTGTAGAAAAATTGAAACAAGAATGATGTATGCTTCACTCATTGACAACCGTGGGACAACATCAAAATTGCTAACGCCAGTGATGAAACGGAGATCATCACCTTCTACAACGAGGGATTTTCCCCGGTCCAACACATTCCAAAACCCAACATTTTAATAATTGCTGAAAGGATTAATGTTCAAACAGGCAAAAAAGAAAAACAAATATATATATAAACAACACGTCATACAGACATTTTCACCCAAGAACAGGCTCGCATTCATAAATACGGACACTTCCTCCCAAAAAATAGGGAACACTATGGATCTTTACCTACCCCACCAATCTAAAGCACTCCTAGATAATATATTCCCAATGAAGAAGTAGATAAACTGTGCAGCGAACTACAAGGTATACAGTACCATTGTGGTACTCAAGAGATGTTTTCAACCCCGTCGAGACCTCGCCGTGGTAATAAGTTGACGAACGCGAAACTATGTTAAGAATCCACCAAGGTATATTTACAAGGTAACAAATAGGTTCCGGAAGAAAGAAAGGTAGTATCGAAACATGAGATAACCGCTTCCGCAGCTAAACGCCCCCAAGGGAACGCACCCCCAACTTGGGCCTCGAGAACTTTCTTCTCCTAACATCTTCGTGGCTCGTCTTATACAAACTTCTTCATCTTATATCTCATCGTCGACTCTCAAAGTCATCCCCTCACTTCCGCCTGTCGTCTCGTGAGCAGAAACATCAACTTCCGCTCGCTCCACACATGCGCAGAAAATTTCGGATCTCCAGTTTTCTTTAGTCATTTTTAACTACAATGATTGCCTCTGCCTTGCTTTTCAGCGACTACTGTCTCCTTTATTTATTTATTCAATTATTTATTTATTTACCCAGCTTGATTACAACACTTCTCTTTCGAATAAATATCTCCCTGCCACAGAATCTAATCGGCAACGAATTCTTGCCAGAATCAATGAGGAAAGATGCAAACTTTTTAAGTGTCATGATATGACTGGTCCTCACTCGCAAGTAGTGATGTTGAAAATCATCATACAATAATTATAAGAAAAAGGATTAATAGTATTAAGAAACACCTGAAAGACATACTCCTGTAACATAATGGCCAAGGGATTTCGGTTCATGCCTTTGAACTTAGTTAGGCTGAGAACCTTTCGGCTCAGCACATGGGTTAGTTAGGTGCAAACCTTGATGTAGGTGGTAACGCGCGTGCGGAGCGGACGTGCCACTCAGAGATGTTACAATAGCCCGAGATGACGGAACGGGGTGACAGAGTGCTGGTGACGTCACGCACATGAACGGCGCGGAGGATTTTGGGAGAATCTGAAGAAAGTTAGAAGAGTTGAATACTAGAAGCCAAACGAGGAGGATCGACTTTTGGAGCTCGCAGACGCGAGGCGAATATGCGCCCTATGGGGGCCGCTCGAGATTGGGGGCCAAATGAATAAGACAGCATAGAAGATTGTGTCTCTCCTCCTTATGTCGAAACCTTTAACTCAAAGTTAATAAAAAGGCTTCGTACCTGAACAAGAAGTCGTTACGTGTTTTTCGAATTTCGAGATTCCTATGTTCTTTTTATGTTCTATCGTTATGAACATTATTTGTCTATTTCGCACATGTTGTTAATTGTGGCTATAGTACACTCCGAATGATACGTATAAAATATTTGTTACAGAAGCAGACGTCGGATGCATTCCAACCCAATTAAGAGCCAAATGTAGTTATCCATAGGATGTATTAACAATTAAAAAAAATACATGTAACATGAAAATAGCATCCTTACTTAATAAAAGAAACCAAAAAGTCTCAATACCTAGAAACTTATGAAAGTCCTGAAGGAAATAAGACATAGCAAAAAGAAAGACAGGAATACATTCAAGTCTAAATCAATTAAATAAGAATTTCGATAAAAAATACACAATATCAACCAGTGTGGCAGACAGGAAAAAGCACCTGAAGAACCAAACAAAAACTTGAAACCCAAGAAGAATGACTTCAGGAGAGTAAAGAATATTTCAAGAACCTGATTGGAAATTCCAATGAGGTCATTGAAAAACCTTTTAAATGAATGATTTATGGAAACTAGGTATCAAAGTAGGACTTGACGTCGTAAGGAAAAAAATTCAAAGCTGAAAATCTGAAGGCCTTAACAAAATACCTCCAGCAAAATAGAAGACGGAGACATTTGATTACATAATTCTTCAATAATGCAAGGCTGTCTATAAACAATAACCAATAGAGAAATTGTCAAAAGGGTTCTCTTCTATATCGAGAAAGGTGACATCAAAATTTTGAAGATGTAAAAAGGCATAACTCTCACTACTGTTGATACTAATGTTTATAATTCTTGACTTCTCAATCGTATCAAGCTTGACATCGACAAAATCTTTTGAAAAATCAGAACGGTTTTCGGAGAAATTGCTACTCAACGTCATAGAATCTGACTATCCATCGAGTCATTGAAAGAGTACGTAGAAAAAGTCTTGAGAATCGTAGGTTTTCCCAGAGCATTTCATCCCAAGCTCAGAGGGAACATAGTGTAAATACTGCTTGCATATGGTCTACCTAAAGAAAATTATATCACTATAATGATCCTTTATTAAAACGCAAAAGGAATGGTCCACTACACTTTTGTGTGCATATATATTTGCACCAAATCTGCTTATAATCTGCCAAGACGAACTACTTCGAGTGCCGATAGGTCTAATGAACGAAAATAGCTAAACATTAAGAAAGCAACATGCAGGCAATATCCTTCAGAAAATATAAAAGAGGCAGCCTATGCCGGTGATCTGACGCTTAAATAACACTTACTAAAAGAGAATAATGCTCATGTTTTATATGACAGAGAGCAATCCTAATGTTTAAGTGGCAAATCTCTAAAATTTGATGACACGTCCTCCTATCTCAGCAACAATATCTCATCAACTGAAATTGATACCAACTTATGCCTAGCGGAGAAATGGACGGCAATTAACACGTATTTGATCATATTATAATCTGATTGATGCTTTAAAATGAAAGGGAATTTCTTTAAAGCTACGGCTATGTCATTACCTCTGTGTGAATACGATTCATAGATACTAATAAAACGTATTGTGAACAAACTAGAGTTTCACAAGAATGCAACAGGTTGTTTTGAAAAAAGAAGGCACCCAACACAAATAAACAACTGTACGTGTAACACTATGTGGGAGGTCCGCCTAGCAGAATATTCCTTTGTCTGTTTTGGCGCGATACCAGACAAAGGGTTTTGGACTCGAGATCTCGGCGTGACCGGAAGTGGGTAAGGGAACGCGAGAAGAGAGTGAGACAAAGGGACTGAGAAGGAGTTGGCGACGTACGACGGACAGGGCAGTCGACACTGGACAGCAGAGAGACCAGTCGGATGATATGAGATGAGGTCCAGAGCAGTGAGGGAAGACGAGTCAAGATGAGTCAGCACTCCTCATGAGTTGTAGAATTTTCGCTAGAAATCCACGCTAGCGTTAATCAATATATGCTAACAGGAATGCAGAGTGTTACATAACTCCTTGTCTTGCACTTTGAGTTAACCCCAGGCTCGTGTTGTTGGTTTCGTGTCCTGAATGTCTTACTTGAGTCGAATTGTTTTAGAGATAGGAGGTAGGTGGCCATACAGCTGCTGTTTTGTGGCATATTGATTACAGATTTTGTACAATATAGCTCGTAGCATTCTTCTAAAATTGCCGCAAAGCTTTTTCTTCATGCGCTTTGTCAGCGTCCAAGTAGTATGCCCATATAGTAGTATGGACCCGACCACAACTTGGAAAAAATTATGTTTTATTTTATTCAATAGGTCTGAGTTCTAAATATCTTATAGCCTATCAATAGATGACCATGCCGTTGCGAATTACGTATTGATATTTTTTCGGTAGATTAGAAGCTGTTTCCGAGGTAGGTTAATTTTTCTATTAATATCAAGGAGCCAGCATTCAGGGTGGAGAAGTCTCTTACCCTTGAGCAATAATTATATTTTCCTATAGAGATACATTTACATTAAAATACCAACTATATCTTATCATATGCGCAGATATTATTGGATTTCTGCTCCATTATGGCAATACCAGATCAAGATACAGATATTATTTTATAACTTTGTTTCATTCAAAATTTTCAAGCTACGAAACGATACAACAAATGAAGTAAGATATGAAATAACTGAGTACATGAGATGTCAAAACACTGAATAAGCATAAGCTTCCAATGAAAATAACGAGAGAAAACAGTGTACCAGATCTATGAAGAATCGCTTATTAAATTATCTGAATGTTAATCATATAATGAGAGTAGAATATTATATTAGTTTGTAAAACCAAGACAACTTTAAAACATAATTCAAGTTCATATGCATTTAAAAAAATTGGTAACCCATACCAAGAAAAGTAATCCGGCCAATTTAAGTATGTCATTACTTAATTTCCTTTCAATCGACTTACGGTCTTAATGTGAGATTTACGCCTTTATATAGGCGACGGATTTTATTAAGACGGCTCGGCATTTTATTATAAACTCATTATGATGATGAGGATTATATATATATATATATATATATATATATATATATATATATATATATCTGAGGGATGGGATATCTATCTATCAATCTATCTATCTATATATATATGTGTGTGTGTGTGTGTGTGTGTGTGTGTGTGTGTGTGTGTGTGTTTATTTGCGGGTGTTATAGTCTATGTCCGTGTGTCTGAGTCTGTGTATTTATGTTTATATTTATCCTCTATATACGCTGATATATTAAGACAGCTGTGGACTTACGCAAGTTAGAATATATCATTATGTTTATACTGTCTGTTAAGATGGTACTAGACTCGTCGGTTTTGATATCTCTTTCAATATATAATATTAGTTTCGTGTTGCTTGTCTTTGATCTTTGACTCAGGTCTTTGAACTCACGGACGAATGTTTAAGCATCTTGTGTTCAAAGTTTTGATTGGTGGGTACAAACCCCGCTATTCTACGTTAACGAAAATGTTAGAACGATTTATTCGTCGGAAATAAATCTAACATTTTGATAGGCATAAACTTTTTAACATGATGCAATAAAATTCACAGCATATTTTACCTTCGACATTAAAAGTTCGACATTTGCTGTGTATATCCCTCTCAGTAATATTATTCGTGGTATGAGTTAAATTTACATTCAAAATTGTGGAACTTGACAAAATGTTCAAGAGAGACTACATGAGACTATGCGTGTTTTATTCTTTTATAAAATGAAATAAAGAGACGTCGGCTTAAAGATTAGATATCACTATATTATTTCGGCGTATCTCAATAAAAACAAAATATCCTAATTATCTTCGACATATGTTAATCCGTATATCTCAATAGATACAGCAAAATACGAGTCGCGTAATGGGAAAAGAGCTGGATGCGCTATCGAAGTCAGCACGTTCGGATTTCGTTATTATGTTCACTTTCGAAAAATACTCTTTAGAATTGTATTCTCTACACTAATAGTTAGTGTCACTGCTGATCTTCTACAAGTTCATCCTTGGCATTAGATAACCGAAAAAGGTTGATGTTCTTATAAACAAAACTAGAAAAATCCGATTGTAGAAACGCAATAGTTATCAGCGTAAGATTTGGAAAATGTGCTCAAATTTCTTTCGATGTATTATTTTTATGACAGAAAATTCTCATACACACAAATATTTGTCTGTCTGTCAGTCTGTTTCTCTCTCTCTCTCTCTCTCTCTCTATATATATATATATATATATATATATATATATACGAGGATCATTAAATAAGTTTCGAGACTTTTTTCATATGGGCACTTTTATTGATAGTACACACATGAAACTCTAGTCCCCTTCGAAGTAATCTCCTCCAACTGCAATGCACTTGTTGTACCATTCCAACGACTTCTGCAAGGCCCCATGGAAGTCCTCTTATGTGAGCGTGTCAAAGACCATCGTCACATTCTCTTTCATCTCCTCAATTGTCTCATAATGACAGCCTCTGAGCTTAAGGAATAAGCAAAATCACAGGGACAAAGGTGTGGACTATACGAAGGGTGAGGAACTGTCTTGATGCCCATCTTGGTCAAATAGTCTGTGACAAGGATGTAGTTGTGGAATGGTGCATTGTCCTGGTGGAAATGTCACAGTCCCAATTTGATGAGTGCTGACCTCTTCCGACGGAACCTCTTCCTGAACTCCCTTAAAACTTTTACATAGTAACCCTAACCTTATCCCTTTGGCAAATCAACTCTGGTGTTCTGACCTCCTTACTCCTCCCACACATCTCATCATCCCTCACTGCCTTCCTTGAATCTCTTATGCCACTCTAAAACTGATGCTCGATTCTTGCAAGATGGTCGAAAAGAAGTCTGAAGCATTCCATACGTTTCTGTGGCATATTTTCCATGTTTAAAACCGAATTTTATTGCATATCGTTCTTCTAAAGTTTCCTCACGTCCAGATTGGATTTTTGAAATTTCTCAGCTGTGACATTCAGGCTTTAGTTGGGTGTATTCCAATTCCTGCTGTGGAAATTTACTTGAACCCGAAATCATGAAAATTGATCAGTCATCTCATCAGATATATAGCAATAACACACATAATTTTCAAGAGTCTACGACAAATTTAAATGCCTTAACAAAAAATCTGGAAACTTATTGAAGGCACCACGTATATATATATATATATATATATATATATAGCGTGGTGGGGAAGCAGGAATATATCCGATATTTTAAACTGTCACTTGGCTGGTGAAAATGAACTTAGACTTGTAGTACTAGTAGAACTATTTAGCTAATGTCTTACCATTTGTGTTTCAGCGTGGATCAATTCCAATCATGTCTACAACCGATGCACACGATGATTTAGCTGTAAAAGACGTTTCAAAAAGCGCGAAACTCTAATTGCAAAACTGTTAGCTTTTCATTTTCTTTTCATGTTATGTCGTAACGATTATCATCATCATGTCGTGCCAGGAGCACGGATTTCCCTGACTCTCCCTCTCCATTCGTCTCTATGGTCCATTGCATTCTGCATGTCCTGTAGACTATATAGCGCGTTCGTGGTAGATAAATTCTAACCAGACGTCCCACATGTGCACGTCACTATGAAGGAGTCCAAAAGAGAACTTCGCTTACGCGCCCACCCTTATTTCTCCACCAGTGTCCTATATGTCTTATCTGATATGAATGGTTTTAGTGATGGGAGGTGGGGGAACGTATAGCTGCTGTCTTGCGGTATATTATTGAATACAGAAATTTGATTCGTTTGTAGATGTTTGATTATCTTTACTACATTTAAAAGTTACATTGTATCTTTATTGAAATTGCATTTTTCATGACCACTTTTCATAGCCATGTAATGTTGCGTGTTATTATCTTATAAAAAATTGATATTGTTGTGTGGTTTTACCACCAAAACAAAAAAATTATAAGGAATCATATAATGTCTAACATTTCTATCTAATACAAGTAATCGCATTTTGATCCAATACGAATAATATTTCACACATATCTATTTGACTTGTAGATATGACCACTCCGGGGAAAAAAAGACCTGTGAATAATAGTAATTCATTGGTTTCTACACTCCCAAGTGTTCAAGAAAAGGATGCTGTATACCAGATGCAGTTCAGTGTCAAAATACTCATGTCACAATATATAGCCTCCGTCTTTTTTTAAAGTATACACCTGTTTATAATTTTAAGTTTTCGAAAATATGTTTTTCATTATTTGTTTGGGTTTTATAGCCTTTCAACCCTTATCCTAGTTACACAAACCCTCCGTTCTGGCAGGATATGATACAAGGTCAATTTTTAAGCGGATTTTAACAGGTTTGAATTCAGAGTTTTCCTTCTCCTAGACTAGTTGCCTCACCAAGGCTAAAGAACCCAGTCTGTCCTACTATTTACCCATAGCTGGAGGGAAAATAATAGGATTCATACCTTTCCCAAGTGCTATGTGAAATGCAATCAGACTCGTCCAGGAATTGAGTTCGTGACGCCGTGTTGATTTCCTACGACGATAACCATTACACCACAAGCACGTCTATGCCTTTCAACCATTATTTAACGGCAAATCCTTTTTCATACAAATAAACATTTCTATTTCAAACGATTCAGTTAAAAATTAGTACACTATTGAATTGTCAAAAAACATTTCTATTTCAAGCTTTTCTCTTTAGTCAAAGAGTTCTAATTCAAACATCTTAGTATAGTATAATATAATGTTCGTTTACACACAGTTGAATGTCAAAACAGTTCTATTTCAAACAATTCACCTTAGCATAAATATCCTGTTTATAGGTCAAAACAGTTCTACTTCAAGCAATTCAGTTTTGCATAAGTAAGTTGTTCAGTTTTATTTAACCAATAGATAGGACCGTATCGGATGTTAACACTCCTGGCCAGGGTGAACATGGAAGTGATGGCAATGAAGGGGTGCTCACTATTCCCCAAAGCTCCAGCGTTACTGGAACATCACCATCAGATTGTTTAGTGTCTTATATTGGAGATTCGTTAATGGGGGGTCGTATCCCTCTGTAGAGGTGATGTTACCGACTGGGCAATATATACTCTGAACAGACTTTTACTGGTCTCACGTGAAATATCTCGTCTCACATATATGTATTAAACATTATTCACATATGTGTGTCAGAAGGAGAATACACAGCATTGCGATTCACTTCACCAATAATCCTTATGTTGTTATAAAACATTTCTTAACAATAAAGTTTTGAAAACCATTTAACATTTATCTGAATACTTCTTATCAAACGTTATTGTACATCATATTTTTGAACACACTTCGTATTCAAACCATTAAAGACGTTCTATTAAGAGAATTAATCTCTTGAATTCCACGGGAAAATTCAATAGAAAATATATGATAAAAAGTTTAGCTAATTTTCCTCGCAACTATTACATGACTTGTATTGAAATCATCATTCAAGAGAAACGAGTAACTTAAGGATTTGATGCATGGTAATCTCCTGAGAACATGCGATAAAAGAAATTAGAATATTCTTACATTATCAGTTCTCTGATGCAACAGTGCCCTGAAGTATAGCAAAAGAAAATCAGTTTATTTTTATGGACTGTGATGACGATGATGTAGAGAAGTATGTAATCGATGTAAGGGCGTATTAGCAAAATCTACATTGTAAAAGATTAATGTAAGGAAAAGGTGTTATTTTTTATTGAAATGGTATTGGTTTAAGATAAAGCGAATCAAACACAGGAATAAAATAACAATATTTTGTCTAGCATAATCTATGCATATGCATTAGCTATTTTTTCGTATACCAAGTTGAATATTAGACCTGGCAAGAAATACCATGTTTTAAAGTTGTTGTTTTTTTCTTTTTATCAAACAGTTTACCATTTTCATTTGACGTTTATTGTCATGTTTACGGGGATCAAATGTTTCATTTTTGATTTACATTCTCCCGATAATTGACATTTGGTAATATTCTTAACCGTGGTTTTGGTTTTAAATTTTCTTTTCAACTCATACCGTTTAGCATAGATTTTGTTGTCAATGGAAATAGTGGGTCAACAGCAGAGCAGACTGGTCGCTTGGGCTTAGGGAACCAGTGTGGGTGAATGAAAATTCTTTATGCAAAGCAGCATTACTTAATTTCAAAATTGGGTTTAGGTCTCACTCTGTTCGTAGCAAAGTAAAGTAAAGGTAGCGACCATTGTCGAGGGTAACCTGAGGGCTCCCTTTTCAATAGCTACTACACCGAGGTAAGGGGAGGACGCTACTCCTTCCACTGGATTTCTCCACTTTACCCTTGATACGTACCTTATAATGCTGAGTATTAAGCAAGGAAGTATCAAGTTCCATTTTAAGTCTTTGGTATGATTGAACTCTTGTCTCCCGGACAATAGGTGAACATTCTATCCACTAAGCCAATGAGCCGGAATCAAAATTATAGAATAGTTTATATAAAAAGGTAATTAATTAACTATATGAAATTATATATATATATATATATATATATATATATATATATATATATATATAAGTAATTAACATCTTATATAAGCTATTTTATAATAATGTTGGTGTGAAAACACCCAGACGGTAAAATTTGCAAGTCAAAAATATTACACAAACTGTTATACGGAGAATAATTGCAAAAAGAAAAGACTAAAAACATAATCAACCAATAATGTAAACCTAGCCGAAAGAAATAAAAACACAGACAGAATTCCCTAAGTTAAACGTAAGAGTGCTCATTATTCCAAATAAAGTGAAATATAAATGCCCGCAAAATCAGAAATAAATCTACCAAGATTTCACCGAAACGGTTCTTCGGGACAATCTTGACAGAATTCTGATTATTTTAGTCAGAATTGTCCTGATAATCCGCTTAAGTGAAACGTAGGTAGATTTTTCTGACTCAACAGATATTCATATATATTTCAATGTTTTAAAAAGCATTTCCTTTGCATGAGTAATTTCAAAGTTGTTTTTTTTTTCATTAGTCATCAAAATTTGAAGTATACCAGAGTAAGAAATATTCATTCAATATTATTTTAATTAAATAATAATTAATGCTTTTTAACAACGGCTTACTTCAGTGATTAATTGATTTATGTTAGTGGCATGTCAAGTCATACTGAATTATTTTTTTATTAAATATTAGGGAATTGTATTCAATGCACATTTACATTTTTGGTTGTTACTTGGTTATTAAACATTTGAAGGTTATCTAATGCCAAATCCTCTTAATATCTCTCAATCTGTCTGTCTGTCTGTGTGTCTATATATATATAAATGATTATTAATCGAATAAGTTGTTGGAAACAGTTTTTAAACCAGTTAGAGCTCATAGGTATACACAAAGTTAGATTATTTCAAGTAGTTCTATCAAACCCAAATAGTTCTTTCCTTGCAGTTCAAGTATTGATAAATAAAACAAGTAATTATATTCTAAGTTATTGATTTGCTTGCATACAGTTAAATGGTTCCAAGTATTGCTATGTAATACAAACAATTCAGTACAATAGTCATTGATTTGTCAACAGTTACATTTTTAGAGTATAGCAAATGAATAGATATCTCTATTTCACCAGAAGATATTACCAAAAAAGTTACTACCACTATGGGTTAGAGTGGACCTAGGAGTAATGACAATTCACCCAAGCTTCAGAACTGGTTCTTCACTATGAGATGGTTTACTCTCATAACCAAGACACTCGTTGGGACAGTAAGTATTACCCTTCTGCAGGGATGCAGTTGGTGTATTCTACTGTCCCAGACGACTGGGATATGCATTTCTGTGTAGGTGTTTTAAAGAGTTTATTGCATACGGTTATTACATCAAGTCTTTCTAACAAATACAAACAATATGTATGTAGTCGTATGGTTTCAAGTATTCCAATCTATTACATAAATAGTTAAACGGGTTCGCATAATTATTTCTGCTTGATAATTGTAATTTTTTACAATATGTTATTTGTTTTCAAGTAACACTTTACAGTCTTTAATTTGGTAGCTTTAACTAAAATTTTATTGTCCACTTGGCTGCGACTGTATTATACACCAACTGCATCTCTTCAGAAGGATAAGACTTCCCCAATGAGTGTCCTGGATATGACACTAAAAATTCTGATTGTAAGGTTCTAGTATTAGTGGAGCTTTGGTGAATGCGATGTACCCCTTCATTGCCATCGCTCAAAGGTCCACTCTGGCTCGGAGTGGTTGCAAATGCGCACATATGTTAATGATATTTATACTTACGCAAAATTAATTTTTTTGAAAAAGAGCTGTTTTTGACATTGAAACTGTACTTGGGTTAAACTGAATTATTTGAAATAGAACAGTTTTTACAGTAACTGTATGTAAACAAAATGTATACTCATACTAAACTGAATTGGGTTGAATTGTATAGCTTGAAAGAGAAATACTTTGACAAATAAACTGTACGCATGAAAACTAATTTTTTTGAAACAGAACTGATTATTAGTATCGAAATGGATTTGGAATTAAATTACATACAAAGGTTGATATGCCTTAAAACCCAACCAACCAATAAAATCATTAATGCAAATAATTTTGAGTTTTATAGCACAAGTATTTATATTGATTGCGAATAATTTTTTAAACTAATTTACTAATTCAAAACTGTAAACCTAAAAAGTAAAAAATACTTCGAAGCTTCACCAATAGACACAGTTGAAGTGTTGTTGATATCGCGGTCTGAGAAATAAACATAATGATACTGACAAAAACAAGAAAAAAAGGTAATGCTCCTAATAATCACGTGTGTTATTACACTTGTCTGCTGCGCTCTCTCCTCATCGTTTTCTAGTTTAATATTTGTCAGTGGAGCTAAATGTTTGGTCAATCTAAGAAGGCTTTTTCTCCTCAAGTTTTCTTTTAGCTAACATGCTAACGACAATATTTTTCTTTACATTTTTAGAAATTAGAATAGGACTTGAAATTTTATTATGTGTTAAATTTATATGTATGTATATAAACTTCATGTCATTAGCTTATTTTTCAGCTTGGGGCTTAGAATACAGCAATAGATGTCCTATTTTTTTGTAGGAAGAAAATAATCTCAAAACAACGCCAAGTGTTTCGCAAAAAGAAAAATAAATATTGTTCCACGATAACACAACAGGATAAGCATTATCGCTATTTAGTAAAGTGAGACATAAAATAATATTGATTTCATTCTCCTCTTTCGAGTGACGGTTATAAAATATGCTGAAAATATTCTGCAACAATGTAAAAACACCACATCACGTCTCCTTCTGCGCACGGACTGACTCAAGATATTATACCAATATAATAAGGAAAAGAGTTTTTGAAGAGATTTATTTCTGCAATAACGCTAAGTATAATTGGCGTTTACCATAGTCGTTCACAACTACACTCTGTGGTGTCTCCTCCTCAAGCAAATTCAGAAAAAAAGGATTGTATTCATGCTGTGCACAAGGAAATTAGTGAGTCGCGCTTAGTGTAAATGTTATGGTCGTTTGAAATATAATCGGCGACATGAGTTCAAATTATGAACAATGCTGTTTATCTTACAATATGCTTGTATGCATGAAAGTAAAAGCATGGAATTTTAGGTTCTTTAACTTCGGTAAGGCTTTAGGGAACGAATAAATTAATAAAAAATTTAAAATCAAATTTAAAATGAAAAATAAATAAAAAGAAAACAATTAAATTTACAGAAACTCCCAGAGGCCCATAACAGGAAAAGGAGAAGAAGCATGCGAAAAGAAAAAAATGATTCCTCTTGACAAAGGGGACGATATTATCTTTCTCTTTCAGCCAGGGATCAGCAGATTGATAACGTCGTGCTGGTGTTTTGGGCACTGCACATACGTCTTTGGACGTAGCGTCGGTTAGTCTCTTCATCCAGTAGCAGCTCTCTCTCTCTATCGGTCAGCACTATGCTGAAATATACAAGACTCACAAATGAACTGTAGAATAACTCTTACCGGAATTTGACAACTTCCAAAAGAAAAAAAAAACTTATGGAAGCCCGAAATACCAAATGAAGACAAATACATACGTGAAACGATTTAACGTATTTTTGACACATTAACTGGGAGATTCAACCATTTCAATGTATTTAGGAAAAACTCCCTCATCCACGGAATGGTTGTGGAACCCAGTAAATAAAGGAAAGTATAAAAGAAACGTCTTCGTCTCTTATCCGTTGCTGTCTTTTCTCTTTGTATAATTCTTCTTGAGACTTTCTTGGGCAAGGCATTGCACCGACTAACGTGCGGGGTAAAATATAATATAACCAAAATATGGAGTCAGATACCTAACGCCATCATAATCAACGTAATACTAACACTACTACCGAAATACCAACACGACCAACGTAATACCAACGCAACCAAAGTAATACAAAGGTAACATAAGCCTAAACCCCACAAGGCAAGCAGTCTTGGAGAAGTCAAATTTTGAATTCAATGGAGTTTTATTCCACTAAGAATATTGAACCTCTGTTACATCCTGCAAGTGGTAGATGTGGTAAGTAAATACGCATTAATGAGGACAAAAATTTTAAATAATACCCGATCGTACCTTCCCAGTAAATTTTTTTTGTGCATATTTATTTATCTCCATCTGTTTGGCTGCCTGCTTCATATATATATATATATATATATATATATATATATATATATATATATATATATATATGTGTGTGTGTGTGTGTGTGTGTCCACATTTGTGGAATTAAATATGATAAATTTTAGCCTTTCTTTATCGGACTAATTCCTTCATTGTCATAGTAATTTTCTCAAGATTTCGGCCGATCCGTCTTTCAGCCTCCTTTAGATGCTTCATGTCGAACTCGGGAGCACACACAAAGTTTCCATGCGAACCCTTTTATCTAAACCTCGGATGTAAATTCTTCTGATTTCCTTAATCATGACCGGATACAAATGTTCAGTTATTGTAAGAATTTCTTGTTATTTACCTGTAGTTGGTATTGAACTTGCAACCCCCAGATGACTTACAGAATAAGCATTTTTTAAACAAATAAAAATATGTATTTAGAATAGTCTGATGATCTGAAATGATCAGAATGTATAGAAAAAATTGACTGATAGAGTTGTCTGAAAGATGATGAATTTATGAAGCAGGAAAGTCGACGCTATAATATCTCGTTATCATAATACCATCATCAGGACTTTGAAAAATGACATCAAGTGTGGAAGAAATAGTGATTGATCTATTTTATTAAAAATTCATCGTTATTGCTTCCATACTTGATGTTTATTTCAAAATTTCATATATATATATATATATATATATATATATCATGCCATGCTGCTAGCAAGGATTTCTTTTTCTCTCTCTCACCTCCATTACTACCATCCATCGCTTCCGGTAGGTCTTACATGCTACATCTTGTACCTGTACCGAGCTCTTGCAGATAAGTTCGGGCTGGTGGTCTTAAATTTGTGCACCGATATGAAAGGGTCCATCGGAAAAAGTCGCTTATGGGTTCATCCTTACTCCTTCAGCAGTATCCAACATGTCCTGATCGTCTAATTTGAATGGTGTTGGATATAGGTGGTAGTTCGCCGTATAGCTGCTGCTTTGTGGGATGTTACTTCAGGGATTTGTACAATATAGCTCGTTGTATTCTTGTACAATTGTCGTCAACCTTTTTTCTCTGTACTATAAGCCATCAGCGAAGTGGTGCATCCATATCGTAGAATGGACACGACAGCTGCTTGGAAAAATTGAGTCTTAACTTATCGGATAGTTCTGACTTTCATAAGACCGATTGCCTATTTATAGCTGTCCATACCTTCCCTAGTTGCGTATTAATATCATTTTCGGTAAATGAGACGCTGCTTCCGAACTAGTTCCAGAGAGCTTCATGTCAGTGTGAAGATGACGCCCAAAAGAAAAAAAAACAAAAAAAAATGTTTTGCATTTTTCCGAAATTTACTTATATTATCTACAATATATCTTATTCATTTTTTTGGCCGTTTTCAAGTTTGACTTATTGTTCTGGATCTATAAAAATACATAGATTTTTACTACAAACTATTTTCTATTTCCCAGTCACAAGGTCCCTCGTTTATATGACCAGATAGCCTTTTCATCTTCCAAAAGTTGATACTCTTTACCAATTCAGTGAATCAGCTTCAAAGATTCAATAATATTTGATACTTTATGAAGTGTTAATTTTGCATTTGAATTCTGAGCTCAGGAACCTGGTCAACAGTCAAAGTCCTTCGTCCAGGAAGGACTGCGTTTTGAACAAATTTGTGTCTTTGAAAGAAAGATAAAATCACCAGAAATAACTGGTCCTAGCATAATTCAGAAAGGCACACGCAATGCCCAGAAGGTTTCCTGTTCTGCCGGATTTTCTTCAATAGCTAGAACATAACACTTTCACGTTGACCCAATTAGAAGGTCCCTATATGGATGTACAAAAGACTGAGTGACTGCAATAACATTGAAACCAAATTAACTCAGTTACTCCTTATACACTATTTCATGTTGATTTATATCAACTGAGGCTCATCTTCAAAGATAAAAGAATTCAAACCAACAGAAGCAAATTTATCATTGCACAAATAAGTTATATCATCATCATGTATATTTAGAATATCAGGCAGGTTCAAAGTAAATGGAACAAATTTGATCTCTCAGGGAGTACATGTTCCTCCCACACACAAATTCACGCACGTACCACACACACTTATAAATAAATACACACACACACACACACACACACATATATATATATATATATATATATATATATATATATATATATATAACTGTTTCTTCTTGAATTGTTGCCCTATATATACATTTATATTCAGGGGAACAATTCAAGAAGAAAATGTTCTGAATTTAAAGCAATAGAAGAATTGTTCAGAATATTTGGCATAGTGATACATAACTTTTCTTTTAACGGTAAGTACCAAAAGTGAGCATGTTTCTACACAAGACTCCAAAACTATAAGAATATCAACAGTGAAGGTATTCCAACGGTTCAGATGTTCAACTTAAAACCAGGGCCTTCATATGTGATAGCGACCGAGAATCCATCATTAACTTACACACACGCACCCATCCACGAAAGTGTTTATATATATATATATATATGAAAAAATAATTACCGGATCTATTTTTCATGTCAACGATATATCATTCACACCGGCGTAAATGTTATTACTAATAAGAAAAACTTTGGTAAATCTCATATAAATAAGATATAAACTGAGAATTTGGATTGTTCCTATTTTATACTTGCACCCAATCGGATATATCTCTAATATATATATATATATATATATATATATATATATATATATATATATATATATATATATATGTCTGTGTGTGTGTGTGTGTATGTGTGTGTGTGTGTTCCAATGTGTCTAATTTGGGTAGCCATTGCGTGCCCTTAGTCACGGAAGTCCAAACTGTAATACTTTTTGAAAAAAGTGAAAAAAGTTACACTGTATTTCACAACTGTCACCATAACGATGATAACAGATATATAATCTTTTCCATGGCAGACCGTAAAAAAATCATCATATTTTATTGAATACACTGGATACAGAATTATTCTGTTACCTAAAAGATTCCTTTGTTTCCCTATTAATAATCTTTCCATGATAATTGCCGTATCTAATGTGTTAGCATTTCGCAGCCACGCACGCACGCACACATTTATACTATTATGTACAGTTCACATACAAAGACATACATTCGCACATACACAGACTTTCGCATACAGACACGCACATTAATTTGTGTATGTGTGTGTGTGTGTGTGTGTGTGTGTGAGACTTTAAGTTAGGATAATTTACCCTATAGACGTTGCCAAGCACAAGTATCTTTTGTTGCAAGGAAATGATTTTTCCTTGTATGGACAGCGCACTATATATATATATATATATATATATATATATATATATATATATATATATGTACATGTGTGCGTATGTGTGTGTGTGTGTGTGTGTGTGTGTGTGTGTGTGTGTGTGTGTGTGTGTGTGTGTGTGTGAGTATAAATTTAGAAAAATCTGATGATCTAAACCTGCTATTTTCTATAGTGATTATACAAGTTTATTCAGCGTTTTCGTAGGGTAGATTTAAAAATGATAGCACAGATTATATAAATCTTAATGTTATTGTAAAATCATAGCCATAATAGACAAAATGCCGATTGAAAGAGTTGCTTTTGACAACTTCGTTGGAATTGTATCTGATATATAACTATATATGGTTTATAAAATTTGTTGGCTGGTGGCCTTCTGCTGTTTTGTGGTGGTGTTGCTTCCATAAATTATTCCAGACTGCTAAAAGAATTACAATCTAGCTTTTTCTCTATTTGTTTAGTTAGTGTCCAAGTGGTGCATCCACATATTAATATTCAAAAGGGCACAGCTTAGAAGAAAGTATCATTTATTTCATTGAATTGATATGATTTCTCTATATTCAATACCCTGTCAATAACATTCCACGTATTCGTTAGCCGTATGTTGTAATCCCTTTCTGATGATAAGATGTTGCTTCGGAAGTATTTGAACTACTCAACTGATTTTGTAATATAATTAGGGATTCTGGTTGATTGTTTTAGTAGTAAGTTGTTTCCTAATTAGACGTAGAAGTCATCTTGAACAGTCTGAAAAAGAATGGATATATATGAAAAAGAATGGATATATATGAAAAAGAATTTCGTGACATCAAGAGAGAAAGTGAGAGAAAAACAGAGAGCGGGAAAGAGGCATAATGATAAGGGAAGAACGAATAGGAAAGTGAACAGTATGTTCCAGAAATCCATGTCATGATAACAGCAGACACCAAAGATAAAAGTTTAAATGTATGAGGAACATTTGGTCCGCTGTTTGTGCTTGGGTCGAGGAAAGTCAAAGTAGAGGTCGTTAAAGAGGACGCGAGATAAAATCCATGAAAAATGTTCGATTGAGACTATCCGTGGAGATGTGCTGAAGGGCCAAATATTAAGGCACCCATTTTTGGTTAGCGCCACGAATGTTTCCCGCACCGACGGCGAATAATTATAGAAAGTCCTTTGTCAGCCTCCTTCGTCATGCGACGGTTTTTTTCCTCTATGCCTCTCTAAAGCAGTTGAGTTGTTTCATACTGTTTTTTCTCTTGTCATTGACCACCAAGAAAGGATTGTAGCAAATAAACTTCGTATCAAACGAACCAATATACCGTGTGTTCTTCACGTCTTCTTACAATAGACTTTAGACTGAAACTTAAGAGGTAGTATAACACTCAAGGACCATTTATAACCGTTGTGTTACACGTTGTTCGACAATAATCCGGGACGCCTGGGTTCAATCCCAGGTTGCGTTATACCAAAGACTTTAAAAGTAGTACTTGATGCCTCCTTGCTTAATACTCAGTGATATCACGTACGTATCAAGTAGAGCAATCTAGAGAAAGGAGTAGCGCTCTACTCAACACCTCAGTGTAGTAGCTATTGAAAAGGGAGGCTTCTGGTCGCCCTCAACTACGTTCGGTGGTGGTACAGTAAAAGGAAGCTTACTACTTTGCTTGGGGATGGGGCATTCTTGTTTAAAACTCATATTTATCGTATTTTTGTGAAATATTGTCAGCTTCTGCCTTTGCTTAAAGTAAAAACTTTTTCTTTTTATTAGCTTCATAAACATCCGAATTAAATAGTTAAGGCAGTGTAATTGCTTAGTTTTGCACAACTTCCGTTCTTCCTTATTCATACGATTTCAGTTCTGCCCCACGCTGTAATAGGTTAGTTTTGCACAATTTCCGTTCTTCCTTATTCACACGATTTCCGATCTTCCTCACGTACACGTCGTGACAAAGACAATAAATTCCTTTGCTTCGAGGCGCACCTCCCAAATGACCAAATCAGCTGCTTTATATGCAATGAAAGTGGGCAGAAATTGGCATAGACACTGGCGCGATTACGCCACAAACGAGATAAAACGAGACCACAAGCTATAAATTTGAATTTTAATGGCGGCAGCGAGCTTTCGAGCAAACTTGACACGCCTAACATGCATTTTGCAGGAGGTAGGTCATCTCGTTCAATAAAAAATAATATGGTGCTAATAAATCTCTTTGTAAGACTCCAGCAACAATGTCGAAGAGTTCGTTAGTTCCATTAATGGAGTGAACGTTTACTTGGTGTTTTTGTAAAGGATAATTATAACTTTAACAGGTTCTTTGGGGAAACCATAAACAAGTCATATTCAACCCATCTTTCCAGTGAATTGAATCCGACACTTTAAAGACATCGAGTTTCTTTCTTTGTTTTAATGGCATATCAACTCTTTTAGGTTATTTAATGCCAAAGCCATTCTCCTAGAAGAACAGTACTGGTACTATTTAACCCATAGCTGGGAGGATAAGGGGGTTCATACCTTTCCCAAGGGTATTTGCCCGAAAGTGAACATAATAGCGCGACTGGAGTACGAACTCGCGTACTACGATTCCGCAGTCCATCGCTTTAATCATTACACCACGAGGACACACCCTAAAGACATCGAATAAAAGCAGTGTCGCTTCAAGATTCTTTGCTTGTACTCCTTTGAGGTTTCAATGGACTGTCAAAATCTGTGTGGTTGTGGAGCGATTCATTCAAAAATCAGTTTTTTTTTCCTGATCAGCTAGGTGTGAAAAACGAGTATGATAAAGCTTAGCATTAATAGCAGTAAAGGTTATGCCTTTGTTGTTGATCCCGCTGTTGTCTTTCTTGCGCAAAGGAAGGATGCAAAGTTTTGTGTTTGGTTTCTAGAATCTGTTGCAGAATCGAAGTAGATTATTAATTTTCTTCTCCGAAACATGAGGCTTGCTGCTTTTCTGTTTGTATTTCTTTTTAATACTTCGTCAAGTTTTTACTCTGTCAACAGTTCTGGTTCGATATTCTCTTGGTCATTAATAAACTTTTGGATAGTTTTTGAGTGATTCCTGAAGAGAATCTTGCAATATTCTTTCAGCTTCTGAAATCTTTCTTCTTGGCTTACATCTAAGTAAATAAGCGGAAGAAGATCACGTGATCTAATCGGAAGTTTGTGGACGTTATGAAATAATATATACAGATGCCCGCAGCAGTTGAGTCAGTTACAGTTGGAGGCAGTGAAGGCTAGAGTCATGGCCAGCTTGCAATCATTGAGAGTGCCCCACTGAGGACAGTGGCCCTTAACAACCTCAGCTGAGATACCCCAGCTGAGATATAGAAGAAGTGCTAAGTGGGGTTTTGAAGATAATACTTTGTGCTAGGGTCAAAAGAATTTATTTGTCAATAGAGCAATATGTCTTTGTCTATCCCTGTCTCCGTCCATCTTTCACACACCACAGAAGCTCCAACGCCTTTTGAGAATAGAGTGTGGAAGTTATGTTTTTATATATTGTGAAGCCCTTGTATATTAGATAGATACACACCTCTAGGCTGGTTACTTTAAAGGTGCCTTTCTTTCTGTTCACTTTTGAAATGCTAATCCTGATTTTCTAGCTATCATAGATTTTCTGATTTCATTGATTTAGCCTAAAATTTATTCTAATAGTTCATTTTTTCGGATGTGTTGGTTAATTCTGTCGGGAGCTTTCATAGTTTCAGCATATTGATATTTGTCGGGTTTCCACTAAATTGCATCGGGAGAACCTCACCTAGAATTATCTTATTCATATTCAATTGCAACTGCTTTACAACAATCGAACTTTCTACTGTGTCACCAATACCTATAGTGAAACGAATATCCACATCGTCTACAAAGGGTGATCTTCAACTAATCAACATATTTCCAAAAGTCAACGTTTTAATTATGGTGGAGATATGAACGCTCACAAAAGCAACTAAATTTAGATAAAACATTTTGCCAAACTAAAATGTCAAATATCTGTCAGTTTTCTTTTTACCAGATCTAAATCTTTCATGTCTAAACACAACACTCAAAAAAAAAAAAAAAAAAAAAAAAAAAAAGGAGGGGAAACCTACACCTACAGAAAATAACGCTAAAGCACAGAGAGATTATATTCCCATGAACAAGATGTAAATAAATAGCTTTACGGACTGTGAGGCATACTCGTCTTTTGAAGGACTATCTTCCGATCGCAGAATCATTTTGGTTTGAGTCTCCGCAGATGTCAGAAATAAACAGTTAAAACGAAACGTTATGACCGGTCCTCATGTGACAATCGAGATATATGCAAAAAACTTACGATACCTGTGAGAAACACACCAGATATTCTTTATGAGACACTTGAAGCATATACGAATATGTTGTTATCGCCCATTTGGAAGCTTTAAAAGAAATATATATATATATTGTCATCCACAGACAGACTGTTTCGTTCTATCAGAACTCTTCAGTGTGGCTAGACCCGCAGGACGCTCGAAGCCGGGATCGAAACTCGTCCCACTTTACGATAGACTAAGGCTTCAGACCACACGGCTACAAGCGGACTACGTTGGCTAAGGGAATTTTAAGGTATTTTATTTTTAGCAACAGCAGCAGCAGCTTTTGTTTACATTTTTTAATACCCTATCGGCTACCAGAGTGCTCAATTCTTACGAAGAGCTTTGCATTACGCTAGGGGCGGCCGACAATTTCTTTCGCCAGAGTGCTCAACCCCCATGGGGGAGCGTATATATTGTCATCCACAGACAGACTGTTTCGTTCTATCAGAACTCTTCAGTGTGGCTAGACCCGCAGGACGCTCTAATATTTAAGCTCAGGTGTTTTTCCATTGAGCACTTTCTTTGCTCTTTTTACGATTGAGAGAGCGAAAATAAGTTATTCATACTAGAACATACCAATACCTGATAGGCATCAGTATAAGTTAGTTCTGTTGAGGAGGATAGAATCCTTTATAAAAAATATGAGGTGGAAAGCATGTTTTTTCTCAGTACAATTAACTGTACGGAAAAGGAGGGAAGGGAGATATATGGGTTTAAAACTACGAAACACCCACCCCCATATCAAAGACATGGATAAATTTGAGGCTGAAATGATAGGAATGCTTAAGGAGATAAAATTTAGGAAAATGCACAATAATATTCAGCAAAAAAATGTATGAGGATATGAGGTGAGTTAAGGAGTCCGAAAACATATTTGTAAAGTCAGATCAGTCGGGCAATTTGTATGAAATCATCATCATCATATCGTGCTGGCAGCACGGATATCCCTGACCCTCTCTCGCCACTCCTCCCTATCGTTCATCGCCCTAGGTAGGTCTTCAGGACAACAACCTGTATCCTCACATAGCTGCTGAATGTACGTTCGTGCTGGTCGTCCTGCTTTTGCGCGGCCGTGTGTGGGGATCCATAAGAGTACATCTCTTATGAGTTCATCTCTGCTTCTCCAGCAATGTCCTGCATGTCTGGTTCGTCTAACTTGAATAGTTTTCGTGATAGGGGGCAGGTGGCCATACAGTTGGTGTCTTGTTGGGTGTTGCCGCCAGGACTTGTTGAGGATTGCACGCAGCATTCTTGTGTAATTGCCATCTAGTTTCTTCTCCAGCCGTTTTGTTAGCGTCCATGTAGTGCATCCATATAGCAGTATCGATGTGACCGCTGCCTGGAAGAAACTGCGTTTCATTTTATCGGTTAGGTCTGATTTCCATATAGTCGATAGCCTATTGATAGCTGTCCATAGCAAATGATGTTTAAGGCGGTGGTTAAGAATTATAAGAAAGCACCACCTGATCTCGAAAAAGAGTTAAATAATGAGGCAAAAATGTTGGCGCATAGACTAGGTATTGTTGATAGAGTGGAAAAATACAATACCAAGAATTGTTTCATTACTATAAAAGACCACAAAAGTGATTTCAAGACTAATCCGGAATGTAGGCTCATTAACCGGGCAAAGACACAAATAGGTAGGATTAGTAAAATAATCGTCCAAGACATATGTGATTCACTTAGCCTGGCATTAAGCATCAACCAATGTAGGAGCACAAAAGACTGCATCAAGTGGTTTGAGGAGTACGAGAAGAATGATAGGTGCTCCTTTATTAAATATGATATAAAGGATTTTTATCCTTCGATAACCGAAAGGACATTGGATAGAGCGTTAGATTTGGCTAAAGAATATATGGTTATACCTTTAGATAAGATGGAGATAATTAAGCATTGTCGTAAAACATTGTTATACTATGAAGATAGTGCATGGATAAAAAAAGGAGAGGGTGGACATTTCGACGTTTCTATTGGGGCATATGATGGCGCAGAAATTTGTGAGCTCGTCGGGAGTGTATTATTATATAGTATTAATAAGATTATGGACCCAAGCAGCCATGGACTTTATCATGATGACGGACTGATTATCGTGGATAAAAGTACACCGAAGAAATGTGATGGGATTAGAAAAAGATTGTATAAGCTGTTTGAGGAGTTTGGATTTAGGTTAGATGTAACAACAGACCTAAAAATTACCGATTATCTTGATGTTACTTTAAACTTATATAGTGGAACTGATTCTCCATTTAGAAAAAGGAACCAGGATTTGCGTTATGTGAACAGGGGATCTAATCACCCAATACGGGTGTTTAAACATGTACCTAAGGGAATAGAGCATAGATTATCAAATAACTCCTCCAACAGGGAAATTTTTGAATATGAGGAGGCTTTAAAGAATGATGGATATAGGGTCAATTTAGAATATAGGGATAGGGATGAAAGTAGAACGCAAGGAAGGAGAAATAGACCTAGGAGAATTTTATGGTTTAATCCCCCTTATAACATGGAGGTAGTTAACAATTTGGGAAAAGAATTCTTCAAGTTATTAAAAAGTAATTTCTTAGTGGGAGTCAGTTACATGAGATATTTAATAAGAATTGTGTTAAATTAAGTTATAGTTGCATGCCAAACATTAATGGAATAATAAATAGGAGTAATATAACTTAATCAAGTACGAAGAAAAATAAGGTAATTGATAAATGTAACTATAGGGATAAGGTTAGATGTCCCCTCGAAGGCAAATGTAAGCAGGAATGTGTAGTGTATAAAGTAGAAGTATATACTGATTCGAATAATAAGAGAAAGAAAAAGATATACTTTGGGTCGACGCAAGGGGATTTTAAGACTAGGTACAATAACAATAAAACAAGTTTCTGGCACGAGAAATATAGGCATAGCACTGCATTATCTAGTTATGTGTGGGAGCTTAAGGAGAACACAGGGGTAGATCCTATAATGAAATGGGAAGTAATAAAGAAATGCCGTAAATATAGGGCAGGCAATAGAGCTTGTAGGCTTTGTATAAAGGACAAATTGGCGATAGCATCTTGTAAAAGTAGAAATATGTTAAACAAAAGATCGGAGGTGTTAAATTGTTGTAGACACAAAAGGGCGTGGTTACTCTATAATTAGGGATAGGTTGTACAGATGTTTTTTTTAATTATTATTATTATATTTTTTTTGTTCTTTATTTATTTAGTTATCTATTTTTTTTAATGCAAATTTTAAGCTAGGTGGGTTTTTGGTGAATAAAAAAAGCGATTTCTTCTAGAATTCAGTTAGGCTTCCTGATGATCCGTTTAGGTGAAACTTTAGTAGAAGATTTTCGACTCGCGATTTAGGTTAATTTTATATATATATATATATATATATATATCAGAAAGAATCGGTCCAAAAGTAGATTTCTTTTTAAAGTTTTTTCTATTTTTCTTCTAAACGCGTTTACAGTGTTGTATCCTTACTTTTTTTTCTCGTTAAAACAACAATATATATATATATATATATATATAGTATTAATCGGTCCAGTCAAACCAGAGTTGGGAGTAATTCCTTCAGGGCAAGAAAATCATTCAAAAACCGAATATTTAAATTTTCCTGGTAGAGAGCTCAATGTAATTAACATAACTGAACAATTCTATTCTGATTCATTTTATCCATAAGATCTGAAGTCCTGTTATATTGTTCTTCGTGTTTTTGGTTTACATCAGAAACACATAACATGATGGAAATAAATTTATAATTCTAAAGTAACCGGTTTTTGTTCTTTTCTTAAAGAAGGTATATATATATATATATATATATATATATATGTGTGTGTGTGTGTGTGTGTGTGTGTGTGTGTGTGTGTAAGGGCTATATACGTCAACAAAACAGAACCCCAGACATTTCTTTATATATTCCTATATACTTCTCACTTTCTCTATACGCATATCACCAGGAAAACTGATTGTAATTTATTAAACTGGCATTTTTTTTAACTATAAATAATAGAACTTAATCAGGAGTTCCCATAATATATAAGACAGCATAGTTTCAGTTTTCTATAATGCCAAACATGTTACCTAGAGATTATGAGGAAAAGAGGATAGATTTTCTGATTTACTAAGTACTTAATCAGTAAATGTAATGAGGAGAAGCTAGCCCAATATCTGAATACACACAATTACATATTTCTTTATAAAGAGAAATTGATAAGAAGGTAATCCAAGTAGAAGGATAGATTAATTGTGAAGCAAAGTCGACACAATAGCGTTTCGGGTCTAATGAACCATCATCACTCTCCATTCATTCAAAAACAGGATGACTTTTCTAACCAACTATATGCAGGAGAAAAAAAATCATACATACCAATATGTCCAACGTTCTTTATCCATCCCAACATATTTTACAGGATTACATCAGTCTCTCAATGGGTCTAGTGGGTAGAGTGTTCACCAATAGTCCTGGAGACTTGGATTCAATCCCAGGTTGCATTATACAAAAGACTTTAAAATGCTACTTGATTCCTCCTTGCTTAATCCTCAGTCATATCAGGTACGAATCAAGGGTAAAGTGAAGCATTCCTGGGAAAGGAGTAGTGCCCTTTCCTACACCTTGGTGTAGTAGCTATTGAAAATGGAGCCTTCTGGTCGCCCCCGACTACAGTCGCCAACTTTATTTTTACTTTATAACTCGAAACGTCTATTCGTGATTTAAAAATTTCCAATTAATATACATTTGAAAAAGCCAGACTTATAGGATTAGAACTTCGTCGAAAATAAGGAATGATTCGAAATCTTTCTCGCTAAACAAACGGAACATAAATTCTACACAATATTCCGAATAAGCCAAATGGCGTAAATTAAAGCTACAAACGCTGATTCTTTAATCAAACGGCCACCTTTTTCTTGTCATAAACGGCCAACTTTTTCTTTTTATGCAAATTGTTGCTATTTTTTTTAATTTATATTTTACACTTTTTACACATCCACCGTTGATTTAACATCACTAATATCATCCCTCATAGTCCTGATGATTGTTCATTGGAACCGAAACGCTATAGTGTAGACTGTGTTTCTCAATAAATCTCTCCTTCTACTTGGATTACTTTGTTATCAATTTTTCTTTACGTATTCTCGGATTACAATCTATTATTTTCTTCCATATTTCTTTATATTGCCAATTACGCTAATTGTTCGATCTCTTATACGCACATGCACATATATATAAGATGTTATACTTTCTCACCTTCTCACCACAGTTTAATAGTTTAAAATTTCATATAAATGACGCGTATGTCATAAAGTTTTGTTAGCAGTCTTGTCTGGGTTGCCGTGTGTGTACATACGCGTGTATATTTTTTTCAATTCTGTGATAGATTTTCGTGTCTGCAGGTGTTGGTTCGCTTTTTCTCTTCTTTTCTTCTTCTTTTTTTTTTACAAGAGTGTGTTTAATGGTTAGCAAGCTAGACTCTCAAAACATTGTCTAAACATTTTCGTTCTGAGATTCATGAGGAAGTGAGAAAAAATAAAGCTATTTTCGGTTTATCGTGTACAGGAGACCAGTATTTTAGTACTTTTCTGGTTTAAGAAAAAATCTATTTGTTTACGATTTGCTCATCTCTCTCACTCTCTCACTCTCTCTCTCTCTCTATATATATATATATATCGAGAGAGAGAGATAAAGAGACCGGGATGGACGGACATATGTAACGATAGATAAAGATGAAGATACTATTATACGACCCTCGTATAAAAATCATTTTAAGGCATAATGAATAAATATACACCGTTGGTATCTATCTATCAATCAATCCATCTCCATTACTCACATTATCTCAATCATTTAGTATATTTTAAAATGAATTGGTCAGCAAAGAGATTTATTTTTTTAATCATTTATTTTGCTCTTACACGTGTTTCTAGCTTCCTGCTGTCGTCAGAGAGTCATAAATGAATTTGGCGGTGTCGATTTTAGTTTAAATTGTATCAACTGTTTTGATGGGGTTGCCGGGTTTTTTTCAATTCTGTGATAGATTTTCGTGTCTGCAGGTGTTGGTTCGCTTTTTCTCTTCTTTTTTTTTTACAAGAGTGTGTTCTGTGTGTTTTTGTGGGTGTACTTCTTTTCTCCCTAATTGTTCTTTGATATTTGATTTGATATAAAGTTAATTGGTTGTCTAATTTGGGACGTTGAGTGTGAGTATGAGGGCATGTGTATTTTGAGGATGTTTTTCGCTCAATGGGTTTAGTTTAGTTCTGTTTAATGATGTTGTGTTTTGTTTTTTTTTTAATTTAAATTCTTTCTATTTTCTTTTCACTGAGTTTTTGTATGTGTGTTAGCGTGCGCTTTTGTGTGTGTGCTTATTCCTTTCTTGATCTCTCGTCCAAGACATATTTTTTGCCAAAGTCAGCAACGCCTAACTTAATTTTAGTATGTGCCCATCTATTATTGGTTCAGAATGGGGTATCTCTGGTGGTTTAATGGTTAGCAAGCTAGACTAGCAAACCTACACGAGTCTCATTGGGCGCCCCATTCATTCGGCCTCGTGCCACATCAAAGCAAGAAGCTTTGTAAATTACTATTATCGGTTCATAATGTCTAAATATAAGAATTTGTTGGGTTTACTTAAAGTTTTAAGCACACAAAATTTAAAAGTAATTAGGACAAAATGCAGGGACATGTATACGAAAAAATGCAACATGTTTACGGAGAGAATGCGCTCACATTATAAGAAACAAATTATAAGCAAATTCTCATTCCAGTGGATATTTATATGTAACAGATCAACACGCATAAGTCTGGACTATAAATGAAACTTATTCTCGGTCATCCTTAATATGGTGAGAACATGAGGCTGGAAAAAGGTAAAATATACTGTTATCGTGTATAAATAGTTATATACATACATACATAGTTGATATGTCATAAAGTTTTGTTAGCAGTCTTGTCTGGGTTGCCGTGTGTGTACATACGCGTGTATATGTCTGTCGAGGTTATTTTTATTTTCTCTCTATGTGTATATTGTAGGTCTATATAATGCTGTTGTGTTTTAGAACTTAACTGCCTTTAACGTTCTTCTCTGTGTGTGGGGGGCGGTGTTTCCTCGATTCAATATTGTCAGATAGAGATTAACATATATTTTCCCACATGTCTTAAAAAGGCATCATTTTACAAATTTTACGATGATTTAGGTGATCCATACACTTATAATCAAAACAATCAAATTTTGATACAAATTAAAACAAATAACTGACAACTGGATATATGCTGACACTATAAACGTATCTGCAATCATAAAAGTAGATATATCAATTCAAGCATGAACACATTCCAATCTAGTTATCCAAATGCTATTCAAGATCTAGAAATAGTAAATGAGAACAGAAGCAAAAACAACTATCAAAATATACAACAGGGAAACTATCATTGCAGACAACGGAAATAATCGTTAAATTACCCGGGAATATGGCAAGCAGTTTCGATTAAACAGATTTAATTATAAAATGAAGTCAGAAAATATCATCATTGAATAAATAAAAAGAATAGTAAGGAAATATAATTGAAATAATTGAATAGGGACAGATATACGAGGACAGTTCCCTCAAAGGCTATTCTGGAAATTGGACAACGCGTTGAAGCGGACTCAATGACAGTCCATATAATTATTCTATATAAAGCTCATTTAGTGCCACTATGTTTTACTAAGATATGTCAAGGGCATTATTTTTTTGTGATAATCACTGCTTCTCCACATGGACATTGTAAATGGAAGAGTTTGGTGAAAACACCTTGATTTTTTAGATGAATTTTTTTTTCTAAGTTTGTAAGCTAACGATACATGGGCAGAGTTACAAGAATAATTGAAGAAAATAACTGGAAACTAAAAACGAGATAAAAAATTTCTACATCTCATCTAAATGTCTTGTTTTAAAAAGATATGCTTGATCTCTCTCCCAAGACATATTTTTTGCCAAAGTCAGCAACGCCAAACTTAATTTTAGTATGTGTCCATCTATTATTGGTTCAGAATGGGGTACCTCTGGTGGTGTAACGGTTAGCAAGCTAGACTAGCAAACCTACACGAGTCTTATTGGGTGCCCAATTCATTCGGCCTTGTGCCACATCAAAGCAAAAAGCTTTGTAAATTACTATTATCGGTTCATAATGTCTAAATATAAGAATTTGTTGGGTTTACATAAGGTTTTAAGCACACAAAATTTAAAAGTAATTAGGACAAAATGCAGGGACATGTATACGAAAAAATGCAACATGTTTACGGAGAGAATGCGCTCACATTATAAGAAACAAATTATAAGCAAGTTTTCATTCCTGTGGATATTTATCTGTAACAGATCAACACGCATAAGTCTGGACTATCAATGAAACTTAATTTCGGTCATCCTTAATATGGTGAGAACATGAGGCTGGAAAAAGGTAAAATATACTTTTATCGTGTATAAATAGTTATATACATACACGGTGTATGTATGTATGTATGTATGCATTTATGTTTGACTTACTTATATCCTCCACAAGAGCAAAATCCTATAAGAGTTCAATTCTCTAAAGTATAGTGTAACAGATTTGAATGCTTTACCGGTTGCTAAACCAAGATGAAAGAGTCCAGTCTAACCAATAATTTATCCATAGCAGGCGGGGGAATACTAGCGCTATGAAAAATTCACACAGCTTCGTCCAGGATTTGAATTTGGTGAGCTTTATTTATTTCCGATTAAGATAACAATTACAAAACAAACAGTTTTCGTATATGATGCTCCCCGCAAACATTTGCACTGAAAAATTTTGTAAAATAACGCGTCATATACAGGAAAAATTATAATTACAATAATAAACATCATCATCATATCGCGCTGGTAGCATGATATTAAATGTTCAAACCAGAACGTCGAATAAGCCTAAACAAATTGTACCTAATCCAAGTATAATGACTTAATCCTGATCTGTTAAAAAGAAGAAGAAAATGAAAACAGCAGAAATGAATTCAGATTCATCACACCTTTTAACCCTTTCACATTTCAAGGGAAATTACTGTTGTCTCCTTACATGTTCTATCAAGATGTTATCCTTCCTTTCAAATGCAGTTGGATAATCACATGTAGGCCTCAGAAGAATCATAGAAAATACTGAGAGATACAAGTGGCACACAAAACAGGGAAAGCATTTAGCCAGAGATAAGGTTAAATGAATTTATGTTTAAAAGAAGATGATTAATTAGAATTAAAACCTGAGAGTAGATTTGTTTATCAAAAAGCTTTAAAGAATACAAAATCCTGGGACAAAAAATAAGGATCATGACAAGGAATTTTTATTAAAACTGAACATCAAAAAATGTAGGATTAAGCATAGGAATGTTAAAACAATAATCAAGAAGTGGGAAAGAAAAGAAGAGCGGGTTGTCCTAGTGATTTAATGATTAAAGCGCTGGACACCTGAATCGTAGTAAGCGAGTTCGAACTCCAGTCATTCTATTACGTTCACTTTTGGACAAATACTCTTGGGAAAGGTATGGGTTCCTTCTCATCTCAGCTATAGGTTGAATAGTACAACTACTCTTCAAGAAGGCTGGCTACGGAATTAAATAATTATCAACGGTTGATGTGCCGTTAAACAAAAAAACAAATAAAAAGAAGAGCATTTCGACCAACATAGACATACAAAATGAAACATTTTAAAATCATATTGACTTTGTAATATAAACTGATCATAAAATCCCAGCCAGTAGACTTGTTTTATTATAAGATAACAAACAAAAAAGACTATCCTGACCACAACTCTGAAAATGAATTTGTGCATTTATAAAAGACCTGGAGACCAAAAGAGGTTTTAGTAAAAAACAATATTTAAAAAGAATGAGTGAAAAAACTCCATCGGATGTTTCATATTTTGTCCTCTTGTTCTGAGTTTACCGTTCTTTTCTAAATTCCATTATTCGATCATTCTGTTGCTTGTGTATTTTATTTCTTTCTGTCATATCTTTCTCATTAATTTTAAGATTTTCTTTCTTGTGCTGATCGCTAATTTTGTTGCAGTTGTCCAAATAACACTGAATTCCGTATTCTAAAGTTTTAACAATCTGTGTTCGATTAGCTTTTCTCGGACTTCCTTCTAACTTTGCTCAGAGCAACAGCAGATGAGTCCACAATCTTTTTTGAGAAATGTTGGCTCCATATTTAAAATTCTGGTCCTGAAACTGTACCATAATTTCCTCTGTGCTGGTGTTCTATATTGGAAGATAAACAAATAAAGGGCTAAGCCATTTTTGAAGCAATGACGAGTATAGTATAAATCAAAATAATATAAATATAAGTAAAAAGGTAGGTATATACACTGTCTATCTCATCAGACACAGAAAAGATAATGTTAAATGATTAACACGAAATTAATTTTTAATCAACTTTAGTATAGATCACCTGGGAAACGTCATACCGATGTTACGTTGTTCTCGCTTCTAAAAACTGTTCAGGAAGTCTTCAATCAACAATGCATTCACTTGGTTCATCACAATATGTTGAATGTTTTCATCTATTCTCATGCGGTGATCACAGTGGTGTATTTTGATTTGGAGTAAACAGGATATACTCACAATGGCTCAAATTAATGAAGCAAGTACCGCTGGCACACAAACATGTGATTTAACTTTAGTAGTGTAGATATATGTTCTTATTTTGGGTCAAATTTTCCTGTTCCTGACGTGTCTAGTTGACCAGAAGGATGTTCAACTTTTCTTTTATGTGGTATATTTTGCTCTGTATATTAATCTTTTTTATTATTTTATATTGATCTCTCTATTGGATTTTGAATTACATGGCTATTGAAGAACTAGAATCCTAAAATAGAATCGTTCCGACCATTGGCTTACTTGGCTTTCGTTAATATATATATATATATATATATATATATATATATATATATATATATATATATATGGGGGGGTGTTTTCGTGGGTGTGTGCGTATGTTTATTCTCAGAATAGAGAAGTGACGATCTTATACTTGTATTTTTTTTCCAGAAGTATATGTTTCCTATAATAGATGATATCAATGATATCAAGGAAAGTTATTAGCAGTGATCCATATCCCATATGATGCTTTGAAATATAAAGTACCTTCTATACAGCATTTGGGCGTCAAATTCAGCAACACAATTCATATATATATATATATATATATATATATATATATATATATATATATATATATGGCTATATATATATATATATATATATATATATATATATATATATATATATATATATATAGTGTAAGGGAGAGTCGAAGCTAAAGAGTTAGATGATAAATAACAGCAAGTAATAATAATATTGCTTAAGAACAAACGAAATTCTGCAGTCTTTCGTCTATAATAACATGAAGGATAACATTTTTGGAACAGTAGTTGTGTTGCCATTATTTATGAGAGATAATGTATGCTTGTATTAAGGTCCCTGTGAACGTGTATGTTTATTTTTCCATGATACTTTATTGTCACACGATAGCTTTAAATTAAAAAAAAATTCTAAGGAAATTGAATTTTGGAAAAAAAATATCAAAATCACTATCAAATTTTTGTTACTAAGTATTATAAACGAAATATTGATTTAGCATTTGCAATTCGAAAACAATGTTTGATCCAGTTACGTCGTTTTTATCAACAAACAAATATCCTTTTCAATCATCACCCTTCGCAATTGATGGAATGAAAATGACAGACAGAAAGAGATATATACAGATAATATGTGGACGAGAGCTAGTGTAAGTGTAGGAAGAAGAGATTGAGAAAAGTTGTAAGAGATGAAAAAGAATTATTAAAACGCAGATCAATCTTTTGAGCATTGTATAAGCTCGGGAATAATAAATAATATTCTGTTTGTTTAATGAACTGAACAAAAATATAGCTCCTCAAATTCCGTTCAAGATGTCCGAAGAAATACAAATCCAACCAAATATAGAAATTATAGGATGTGAATAACCATAAAACCACTCGAGTGTTCATATATGAAAGTACGTCGGTATTTCAAGGATCTCCTAGGTAGAATTAATAAGAACAGAAAAAAAATTAGAGACTATAAATAAAAATAACAATGTTCAAGATATGGATTGGAAATTATACAATGTTTGATAACAATATATTGCAAGAAGTTGTTACACATCAAAATATCTTGTAGAATATTTTTCAAGATAAAAGAGAATGTGTGGAAGTTAAAACTGAAAAAAAAATTGTAAGGAAAGAGAATTAAAAATGAGTCGTACAAATCAATGTAATCGAAAAATATTATTTAAGAAAGCACAATATAGAATAAGATTGATAAGGATGTATAGAGATATACTGAATTTAATTTTACAAAAATAATTTTACACATTTGATGTACTAATGAGTGATTGTTTGTTCCCTTTGGGGTCCAGTCTCTCAGAAAACAACATACGTACTTTTGACTAGTTGCTTTTTAAATGTTTCCTTCGCTTACGTTTTCTTTTTAAATATCCACAAAACAGGGACAGATGCAATTTTGTTGGAGCTTCCCGTGATGGTGTAAGATGATATTATGACGGAATTACCGAAGGCATTGTCAACTCCAAGAACAAGGTATTTCTCTGTCGAGAGTATGATTATGTAATTGCGTACAATACAAAATGAACATGCCTACACACTAGATAGGAGAGAAAATACACGCTGAGGAATTTGCCTGGCATTTTAGTGTAATAATATTCAGTATAGATTTTTTCAAGTGAAAATGTAGTCTTCGTGTTGTCTGAGGAACTTAGGAAGTTTTCTTCTGGAAGCAAGGTGTATGTTTGGTGGCAGAACGTTTCGGTGTAGTTTCAGAGTGTTGACTTTTCAGTTGATCTCTCTTCTCTGGTTAAAACATTCCAATATTTTACTGAAGAAGATTGGAGACTAAACTCCCCATATTGATAAGAAAATTACGGATGTTTTCATGTCTTATTTGTAACAGTGGCAAAAACTAAAGCCTTAGCCTTTTTTTGATTAGAGTATGTTTTGGCATCAAATAGATTTTGACTGGTCCAGGTATTTGGTCTTTTGGTTTTCGAAAGAGTATAAAATTGATATATATAACGGTGACACGAGTTCAAATCCTGGACGAGACTGACTACATTTCACATAGCACTAATACACTTGGGAAAGGTATGAATCCAATTATTCTCCCTCCAGCTATGGGTAAATAGTAGGGCAAACTAGGTTCTTCAGCCTTGGTGAGACAACTAGTCTAGGAGAAGGAAAACTCTGAATTCAAACTTGTTAAACCCACTTAAAAATTGACCTTGTGTCATATCCTGCCCGAGCGGAGGGGTTGGTAAATATGAAAGAGTATGAAAAGTTCACTAAGTTTTCTTGTCAAAAGTCACACCGAGAGTGGTCATGTAGTGGGCAATATTGTTTCGATCTCAAGTCACAACTGCAAATTTTCATAAATTGTTAAACTCATCAGCTTAATTGTTCTAGTGACTTTTGCTTGGAATTGTAAACATTATCAGAATTAAACTGAATCAAAAATATTGGATTGAAGATGCTTTTCATTATATCGAAATTATTTCTACTGATTTTCAAAATAAACAATATTTATTTTCTCGTTACTAAATTTTAAAACCCAGAAGAAATCCTCGTTGTGTTTTGATTTGCTAAAATTAATTTTTTGAAATAAATAAAAGGAAGAAAATTATATCATTTCTATCGAAATTGGAGCCATTAATCAGTGCATATTAACTGTTCACAATAGATATTTCAACCACCGAAGTGTTGTTCCCAAAATTTATTCACGGAAGAAAAGTGATATATATATATATATATATATATATATATATATATATGTGTGTGTGTGTGTGTGTGTGTGTGTGTGTGTGTGCGCGCGTGTATGTGTGAGTGTTGATAGATACATAGATAGGTGGATGAAATAATTTTAGCTCAAAAAAGTACATAATGTCCAATCCCAACGTTTATATCAACTTTTTATCGAGGAAATACTTTTGTCGTTTACCCTATACCCCATTGTCTTAGAATGATCAAAAATAAAAACAAAAGGTTATTCATAGAAGAGATAATTTCGAAATACGGATGATTGTCTCAAACAGTCTCATCCCTTTAATAAACTAACGTTTTCTTTCGAGAACAACTAATGGTATTTTTATAAATACAGAGAATATGCCGCGACAATTAGCTGGTGGCCTAGTCCATATAAGATACACAAATTTTCACACACACACACACACACACACACACACACACACACACACATATATATATATATATATATATATATATATATATATATATATATATATATATATTACAGAATTTATACACACACATATAGAAAGTTGCCCAGACGGTTGGGACTGTAGAATACACCGACAATTTCTCTGCAGAAGAGTAAGATATCCCAACGAGCATATTGGATATGACGCTAAAAAATCTGATGGTAAGATTGCAGTAATGCTGAAGCTTTGGGGAATGCGGAGCACTCCTGAATTGCCATCGCTCCATGGTCAACTCTTGCCCGGTGTGGTAGCACTTGATAGGGGTCTATCTATAGGTCAAATAGAACTAAAATTCGTACTTATGCTAAACTAAATTACTCGAAATAGAACAGTTTTGATATTCCAACCACACACTTATGTGAAACTGAATTCTTTGAAATGGTACTGTTTTTGAGATTGAAAATGTACATGTGCTAAACTCAATAGTTTGAAATATGACTGATTATTTGTATGAAATGGATTTGGCATTAAATAAACGACTCACGTTTATACGCCATAAAACCCAAACAACTAACCAGCAGACTAACAGAGATAGATAGATCTTGTCCAAAAGAGAGGCGCGTAAAACGACAGAGTTATCGTCGTAAACATAGAATAGATGATTCGATTTAAATTCTAGAATTACCCTGATTATGTTCACTTTAAGCAGAATCCCTCCAAAAAGGCATGAATCTCTGTTTTCATGCTTCATAAAGGGGTAAATAGTAAGACAGATCGGGTTCTGTACAATTGGTAAAGCAAGCATTTTCGAAGAAGACATTTTTCTAGACAAACAGCTGTACCCAGCTCAAAGATGGACATTGTGTTGCATCCTGATTGTGGGAAAGAAGTTGCTAAATTAAAAACTTACAATCTAGTGGATTTTACGGCGCCAACAGACCGTAAACTAAAATTTTAGGAAAAGTATAAATCTGAGCAAATATCTGGATGCCGCCAGGGAAGTCAAAATGTGTGGAACATGAAGGAGACAGGAATATCAAATGGGTTTGGAGCTCTTTGAGCAATATCCAAAAACCTGGAAAAGAGGATGAGGAAAATGAAGATTAGAGGAAAAATTAAAACTATTCACACCACAGAACTGAGAAAATCGTCTTGCAGACTTTGAAAAGTGCAAGAGAATTTTAAAAAATGCTGTCACTCCAGTGAAAGACTATGAGTTAAAGACTGAGAAAAATTCGTAGAAATATAATATTAATCTCTCTTGCAGAAACATAATCAAAGGAATAAATACCTGGGCTGTACTCCTCCTTAGATATTCGGGACTCCTTCTGAAGTGCACCAGAGATGAACTTAACAAATCGACCAAAGAACAAGAAAACTAATGGCCATTCATTAGGCATCACATCCCAGACATAACGTTGAGAGACTATATGTAACAAGGAAAGAGGGAGGAAGAGGTCTTGCCAGCATCGAAGACAGCGTTGACACATCGATACAACAATTTGAAAACTACATAGGAAAACTCGAAGGAGGACTAATGAAAGCCATGAGAAAGGATACTGACAACACGATGGACAACAGAATGACAATAAACAAGAAACAAAAATGGGAAGAAAAAACAACTGTATTGTCTTTTTAAACGACTGACAAACAACGTCTCACAGCAGAAAAACTGGACATGGCTAAGAAAAGGAAACTCTAAGAGAGAAACAGAATCTCTTCATATAGCAGCCCAAAATAACACCAAAAGAACCAATCATATCAAAACGAGAATAGATAAGACAATACAAAATAGGGAATGTAGGCAATGTAGTGACAGAGATGAAACCATCAATCACATGATAAGCAAATTAGCACAGAAAGAATATAAGTGTAGACTCGACTGGGTCGACTAGATGATCCACTGTGAGATCTGCAATAGATTTAGATTTGACCATACGAACAAATGGTATATGCACAACCCAGCACCTGTCCCCAAAAATAACACACATGGGCTGCTATGGGACTTTGACGTACAAACCGTTCATCTAATCTATGCTAGAAGAGAAATTGCAAAATTGTCGACTTTGCTGTCCCGGCTGATCACATTATAAAACGGAAAGAAAGTGAAAAGGAAAAATACCTCGTCCTGGCAGGAGAATTGAATAAACTGTGGAACATGAAGGTGACTATTATACCAATTGTGGTTGGTGATTTTGGTGCAGTAACAAAAGGATTATTAAAGGGACTGGAGGACTTGGAAGTTGGCAGACGAGTAGAGACTATCCAAACGAAAGCATTATTAAGAACGGCCAGAATACTGAGAAGAGTCCTGGAAACTCGAGGAGACTTGCTGTCACTCAAACTCCAGTGAAAAACCATCAGCTAAGACTGATGTGAAAAACTCTAAAGGAGTAAATACAATAATAATTATATGATGATGTTGTGATAGAGACGAAACCATCAATCACATAATAATTGAATACGGCAATTTAGCACGGAAGAAGTATAAGACTAGACACGACTGGGTGAGCAAAGTGATCCATTAAATTTGACCATACGAACAAATGGTATATGCAATATCTAGCAACTCTCCTGTAGAATGAAACACGCACACTCCTATTGAACTTTGACATACAAACGATCACCTAATCTCGCCCAGAAGACAAGTCATTATAATAATCAATTAAAAAAAAAGAACTTGCAAAATTGTGGAATTTGTTGTCATGACTGACCGCTTAGAAAAATCAAAAGTAAGCCAAAAAAAAGAACCTAGACTTCGCTTTTGTTGTCTTTTATACCAATTGTATTTGGTACTCTTGGTACAGTTACAAAAGTTTTATTAAAGGAGTTGAAGGACATGGAAATAACAGGATGAGTTGAGACTATCCAAACTACAAGATTATTGAGATTGGCCAAAATACTGAGAAGAGTCCTGGAAACTTGAGTAGACTTGCTGTCACTCAAACTTCACTGAATGACCAGCAGCTAACTAAGAAGAAGAAGAAGAAGAAGAAGAAGAAGAAGAAGAAGAAGAAGAAGAAGAAGAAGAAGAAGAAAATTATTCTGGATGTTTATCAAAATATGAAAAATACAACTATCTAATACAGCTAAAAGTTTGTTCAAGCAAGTAGAAATAGGTGAAAACAAAGTCGCTAAATAATCCCTCAGTAGAAATTGTGCGAAGTCATTCTATTTTAGCTTTCCGCACAGGTTGAACTCATTGTTAATCTTGTCTGTTCCAATGAAATACTTTTCAGTGTGTTTTATTCAGTTATTTTCGTTTGGCATAATCAAAATAAGGCAAAATGTGCGGAGAAGACTGAGAAGAATGTAAAAATTTGCTTATCTGAAATTATTCATGAGTCTTCAAATTCAACGACTCGTGCAAAACAAAAGGAAAAATGTAAAAATTGGTCGAGGATGAATTCATTAACTATTGCTTAAAGCTTCAAAATGAATGCATCAATGATTCTAGTCAGGTTTATCAACATATTTTCAATATTAATCAACCGATAATTCACCTAGAACCTTCAAGGGTTCTTATATTGATCAGGTAATGTAATGCGCAACAGTTAATCTTTTACTAGAATTATAATTCTTGCTGTGTCGTCATTTATCACTTCTGAGCCTTATATTAAAGGAGAAGATACGTCCTTAGAATGTTTGAGCTTTTTTTGTGCAGTGCACCTAAATATATTACTTTACCTTCCATCTACTGATTTCAGTAATTAGTTCCATATTTCTGAAGCTCAGGTTTAATAAATATCTTAAAATTCGTAAAATATCAATGTGCAAGTCTGCCATTGTACCAATTGTGATCGCTGCTTTTGGCACAGTAACTAAAGGATTATTAAAGTGCCTTGAGGATTTGGAAGTTTGCGGACGAGTGGAGAGCATCCAAACGACAGCATTATTGAAGACTGCCAGAATACTGAAAAGAATCCTGAAGATTTTAGGATACTTGCTGTCACTCAAACTCCAGTGAAAAACCATCAGCTGACGTTGATGTGAAAACTTTAAGACGGTATATAATGATAATAAAGTAACTAAAGGATTATTAAAGAGCTTGAATGACTTGGAATTTGGCGGACTAGTCGGGACAATTCATACAGAGCATTATTGAGAACGGCCAGAATACTGAGAAGAGTCCTGGAGACTTGAGGATACTAGCTGTCACTCAAACTCCAGTGAAAAACCATCAACTAACTGATGTGAAAAACTCTAAAGGGTAACAACAACAACAACAACAACAACAACAACAACAATAATAAGCGAATGAAGCAAATTAGCACAGAAGGAGTAAAAGGCGAGACACGATGGGTCTGCAAGGTAATCCACTGGGAAATGTGCAGGAAATTTCAATTCGACCATACAAACAAATGGTATATGCACAATAGGGTAGGTTGATTTTTCACTTTTTTTAAAATATCAAAAAGAATAATGCACTGAAAGTTGTGTATATACCTATTAAAAACTCATACCAAAAATTAGATCTGAATCTTCAACGTTTTTTGCTAATTTGGCATGAAAGATTTTGAATAAACACGTACTGAAAAGTCCTCGATTTTGCCAGATTTGGCCTAAATATTGATGTAAAAACCAAACAATTTCAGTATTTAAATTAGGAAATCTTATTTTATTTTATAGAAATATAATAAATAAATTATAACAAAACTTCAAATTGAAAATTGAACCCCTACCCCACCATGCTTTACCTGTGTCGAATCTAAAATGCTATTATTCAAGCAGTAATATTCGAATATATTGAAAAAAAATTTTTTCCTGATATGAATTGAAATACAACAAATAAACAAATATGGAAAAACAAATAATTGTTTAATAATTTTTAATATATGGAATCAAACAGTTCCATATATGAGCCCTTAGATTAAAACGCAGGTCTCAATTGTTGGCACAAAACTTTTGCAAATATGTGCTGGTGCCTTGCTTCAAAGCCATACATGGATTCAAAAGCCTCTGTTACTAACTTAACTGCCCGTTCCACACCTTGGGAATGTGAAGGGAAATCTGGCAAGTTAATCTTTTCACCAGTTAACAATGAATTCTGTAATTCATCGTCAGAAAAGACTAGTGTGAGTGGTGGCTCACAGACTCCATTTACTGACAAATAAATTAAATGCACACCTTTAAAGTTGATCATTGGGATCTTTTAAAATCTTTTCTTGACTGGCTTCCCTCTTCTGAAAGAATATAAAAATAATTTGAGTTTAATTTTTAAATGCAATTTGTTCTGCTTTAATAATATTTGGTGAAATCAGATGTAATCTTTAAAATGTTTCAATAAATTGGCACAAGTACTTCAACCAGTTTTGTATGAATAAATATAAACGTACCTAATGACCAAAATTCTTTTTATACCCTCTTCTCTCACTTCAGGTTCATCAAATTCCACCATTGAAAATAAAACATTCTCCAGAAGTAATGCCAAGGCATTATACTGGACGTAATGTAATCCTTTGAACCTCAGTTGGTTTTTTTCGTATCCTGTCAATCATATTGTAAATATAAATTTGCTGGTGATGGAACGTGTTACTTTTTTTTATATCAAACCAACAAATAGCATAAACATTCACAATAAAATTTATCAAACTATATAGTTTGGTCGAAAGATTCTGTGGATATGCCCCACGAGTCCATAGGGACATGAGCCTGATGGCCATAGTTAACCACCTTGCCTGGTTTAATGGACCAATTTTCCACGATGCAAATCTAGGGTCCACCTTACTTCTAGAAATACCAACTGTATATTCATAGAGTAGTCATTGGTCACTACTAAGGCTATCCATATCTTTCATTCCAAAATGAAACTCCAGGGGATTCTCAACAGCTGAAAAAAATTTTTGGGGTAAATTATGGCAATCCTTTGCACATAATTTAAGCAATGGACCATTGAATGTAGTGTGGCTTTTTGTGGTGCCATCTAAATGTTTGAATAGAGCTCTAAATGGAAGTTCATTTTGATGTAAGTAGCAACCAATTGTATGAATCTAAAAGTGTAACAAGTCCGCCTTCACAGCCTGTATTTGCATTCGTGTTGTCAACAAGGACAGCTTTAATAGTGTACCAGCTGCACCAATATCAGGAAGAACACTGTGAGTCAAATATATATTCTCATTTGGTGTTTCCTTTGTGATTGTCAAGTGGCATTATGTCCTTTGGCTTTTTTCAGAATTTTACTTCCATTTTCCTCCACTGATTCCTTGTAGTGTAGTGTGTCTTTTTCCACCCATCAACTTCTATAAAAAGAAGATTCTCCACATTTTCATTATGCTTTTCATAGGCATTTGATTTCACTTTAGCCTTTGTTCTATTTTACATGTATCCATATAGATATTCTTTATATCTATATTAGCGATAAAAAGACCAATAGCCCTCAAATCCAAGAGCAAGGCATGGGCAAGGCTGGCTCCAAGATTAGAAAATATATCACCCCTAACTAACTCAAGAGTATACCTTGGAATTTTTGTGAGGTTATAAAGCCCTTGGAGAGGACTACCTAGCTGTTTATAATCCTCTGTTTCATCACTTGGAGAAGATGTGTAAGAATGGGAAGATTCACCCTGAACATATAATTTTGAAGCTATTAGTGGGGATATCTTCATACTTTTTTGTTGGATTTTTTGTCAGAGGACAAGTGCAGATGATGTGCTTAGTCTGGCAATTTTCTTTGGTGCATTTGACATTAATATTGTCACAACTTAAAATTGGCAGGTTGCACGAACATGGTGATATATCAAAAAAATGTATCCAACTTTTCCTTCCAGAATTTTATTTGGGGAGCAGGTAGATGTTTCCTACTTATTTGCTTTGCCTTCTGAAAGCATAGAATTGTCACCTTGTTGACAACACTAATTTCCTTTAACAAAGGAAAACGAGGGTTGACAGCCTTCCAAATATCTATCACGTCCTTTGCTATTAATTTGGAAATACGTAAACAAGAAAGGTGGGGATAAGTGTTCATTAAAAAATAGCTGTATTGAATTATTTGTCGACAAGTTCCTGTCTCAGTTTTATCCAATGCTGATGGTAAACCTGAAAATTTAATTGCACCTTTATTTCGAGTGGAAATTCCAGTGTTTTTTCCCGCCATTTTTTAATTAAAATATCTGTAAAAGGAATATATATATATATATATATATATATATATATATATATATATATATATATATATATATATATATATATATATATATTGTCTGAAAATACACAAAGATGTTCTAAAAAAAGTTTAAATAAATTTCGAAATTCATTAAAAAAAAGTAATAATGTTTACTTACCAAACAACAGTATTGTACTGTTTAGTTCCAAAATTAACTCGTACACCGACTTTTCACTTAAAAAAACACTAAATTTTAAAATATAAATAAATTAAAATAATTATAAGATATTTAGATATTTTGATAGTATGTCTACATTGCGAAATATATATATTTGCGTTAATTATAAGGGTAAAAAACATGAACAAACCGAAGTACTCCGGAGAGATATTTACCACCGGTGAAAGCCGAAAAAATATCCGGTAAATAAAACGAGGTTTAGTAAGTCGTTATTTGTATTTTAAACAATATATTTTAATGTATTTTATTTTTGTTTTTGGTCATTTAATTAAACATACTATGAAAATGGATAAAAAACTTTAAAATATCAATTATTTAATAAATTTTGTTATCTAATTTTCTTTAGTCTCAGTTTTAATTTTATGGATGCAGGTTTCCAGCGTCACCGATATAACGACTAAAATCACAAAATATGTCTTTAAATACGATTTCGCAAAAAAATACAAAATTTTGGAAGAAAATATTTCGTGGGGTAATTTCTGATGTTATTTTGCAACTTTCACCGCGTTATTCTTTTTACAGTTCCAAAATCGACCTACCCTAATGCACAACACGGCACCTGTCTTAGAAAATGACTCGCATAAACTCCAATGGGACTTTAACATACAAACGGATCACCTAATCCCGACCAGAAGACCAGATCTCATAATAATCAACAAAAGAAAGAGAATCTGCAAAATTGTTGACTTTGCTGTCCCGGCGGACCACAGAATAAATCTGAAGGGAAGTGAAAAGAAGGATAAGTACCTCGACCTTGCTAGAAAATAGAAAAAAACATTGGAACATGTAAGCAACGATTTTGCCAATTGTGATTGGTGCGTTAGGCACAGTAACTAAAAGATTATTAAAGGGCCTGGAGGACTTGGAAGTTAGCGGACGGGTAGAGACTATCCAAACAACAGCATTGCTGAGGACGGCCAGAATACTGAGACGAGTCCGGGAGACTTGAGGAGACTTGCTGTCACTCAAACTCCAATGAAAAACCATCAGCTAATACTTATGTGAAAAACTCTAGAGGAGTAAATAATAATAATTGAATGCAGCAAACTAGCGCCAACAGAGTATAAGACGAGAGAGGAACGGGCAGGGAAGGTGGTCTAATTAGAATTGTGTAAGAAATCGAAATCTGACCACACTACCAAATGCTATATGCACAAACCGCAAAATGTCTTGTAGAATGAGACACATAAAATACACAGGGATTTTGAGATGCAAACAGATCATTTAATCCCAACCAGAAAACCCGACATACAAATAACTAACACAAAAAAGGGAACCAGCCGAATAGTGGACTTTGCTGTCACAGTGGACTACTGAGTAAAAATCAAAGAAAACGATAAGAGAGACAAGTGCTTAGAGCTTGCCAGAGAGCTGGAAGATTTACGAAACTTAAGAGCTATATTCATTCCAGTTGTAATTGGCAGGCTTGAAAAAGTCCTGAAAGGCTTGGTAAAAAAGCTGGAAGAGTTGGAAATTAGAGAACGAGCCTAGACATTCCAAACTACAGCACTGTTCACATCATCCAGAATACTGAGAAGGGTCCTGGAGACTGAAGGAAATTGTTTTCACTCGGAGGCCTATGAAAACCATCAGCTAATGCTGGTGTGAAAAACTCGCAAGAAGTAAAATAATAATAATAATAATAATAATAATAATAATAATAATAATAATAATAATAATAAAGGGCCTGGAAGATTTGGAAGTTGGCGACCGAGTGGAGACCATCCAAAAACAACAGCGTTATTGAAAACAGCCAGAATACTTAGAAGAGTACTGGAGACTTGAGGAGACTTGCTGTCACTCAATCTCCAGTGAAATACCATCAGCTTACGCTGCTGTGAAAAACTCTTATGAGTAAATAATAATAATAATAATAATAATAATAATAATAATAAATTCAGAGCATTACATACATTTTAAACACTCCTTAGAGAACTGCGGCGAAATTAAAGAGTATGTGTCCATAATATTTGGTTCCTTAATTTAAGAAAATTCAAAACACAGGGTTTTTTTTTACTTTTTCATCGTCGCATAATTACTTCGAGTAATTGCGTATAATATTGTCACCAAGGACTGTTTCTTCATCGATGGCTACTCATCTGTTGGTGTATGTGAATTAAAAAAAATGTTCTAAAATTAAGAACTTCATTATTTTATTCTCTTTCTTTATTCCCTGGTAGATTAGGTTGGAATAAAAGAACAACAGACAATAAGAGCCTGCTGGCTGTCTTCTTTGATTTCGCAAACATATGTACTCGTCATCATCATCATCATCATGTCATGCCGCAAGCACGGATATTACTGACCTTCTCTCGCCACTTCTTCCTATCGTTCATCGGTTCTGGCATTCATCAAGGCTACATCCTGTATCCTCACATAGCTTCTGTGTGTATTTTCGACCTGGTCGTCCTGTTTTTGCTCGACCATATGCGGGGGTCCATAGGAGTACATCACTTATGACTCGTCTCTGCTTCTCCAGCAGTGTCCTGCGTGTCTGGTTCGTCTAACTTTGATAGTTTTCCTGATGGGAGGCAGATGGCCGTATAGTTGGTGTTTTGTGGGGTGTTGCCTCCAGGACTTGTTCAATATTGCTTGCAGCATTCCTGTGTAAGTGCCGTCTAGTTTTTTCTCCAGTCATTTTGTTAGCGTCCAAGTAGTGCATCCATATAGCAGTATCGACACGACCACTGCTTTGAAGAAACTGCGTTTCATTTTATCGGTCAGGTCTGACTTCCATATGATGGATAGCTTTTCGGTATCGGTCCATGTGTTCGTTAGCCCCGTGTCAATGTCTTTTTTGGTTAATGAGACACTGCTTCCTAGGTAGGTGAACTTGTCTACTAGTTTCATAGAGGTTCCGTCTCGGGTGGAAATGTCGCCCATTTGATTAAAGCACATATATTCAGTTTTGTGTGCATTGACATGGAGGCCAATGCCTGCGACGGCTTGTTCCAAACTATGCAGTAGTGTTTCGGCCTGGATTGGTGTATTTGCCAGTATCGCTATGTCATCGGCGTAGTCGGCGTCGGTAATTGTTTTCGCGGGGTATCTTCTGCTTCTTTGTCAGCTCGAAACCATTTTCTCTGATTTTATCAATCGATGTTCTAAGCCTGTAGTCTAGACAGATGATAAAGAAGTATGGCCAAGCGTGTCCCCTTGTAGAACCCCTGCAACAATGTCGAAGTATTCCGTGTCTTCATCCGGTGAACGTACTTTCACTTTGGTGTTTCAATAGAGAATCCTTATTGGTGTGACGGTCTCTTTTGTTATACCGTATGCTAGTAGGATTTGTTCTATCTTTCCTCTGTGAATGGAATCAAAGGTCTTGGTAAAGTCGACAAATAGTAATGTTGCCAGTAGGTTTTTTGCTCGTACGCCTTCAAGTATTCTACAGATGGTCAATATTTGTGAGGTCGTGGACCTATTTCTTTGGAAGCCATTTTGTTTTTTCCTAAGAATGTTGTCACTTTTGGGTTCTATGCGGTTTCGTTGTAGGGTATTGTAAACATTGGCTTCTATGGATGTAAGTGTTATACCTCGGTAATTCGTGGTTAATCCGAGGTCACTCTTTTTAAGGAAGGGGGATGCATTCCTTCATCCATCTGTCTATTGGATTTTGATTATAGACTGCATTGCATTGCCGGAGTAGTATGTCGTCGAATTGTCTGGTCTTCCATATCTCAGGGGGAATCTTATCAAGCCCTGCGGCTATCCTATTTTTAATTTTTCTAAGAACCGTGTCGAATTCTTCTTTGGTGAACGGTCCTAGTTTAATGTCCAATTGTTTAGTAATAATTCTGGTAATTGGTTCATGTGTATCTTTCGGTGGGTTTCCTAGTTGATTTTTGAAATGCTGTTTCCACAGTTTTATTCTCTCTTGTTGGTTTGTAGCTTTCAATTAAGCTTTGGCTGTGCTCTTCATTCTACTCACTTCGTTTCTCGTTTGCCAGGCTATCCAAGATTGTCTATCTTCTACTGAGTCTCTAATCTTATCGATCTGATTGTATACGTATTCTGTCTGTTATGGAAAAATAGCGCAATGGATCGTGAGGCATATTCCTCTTTCGAGGGTGTGTCCTCCGATCACCGAATAGTCACGGCAAAAATACGACTAAACCAACGAAAAAATGCCACATTAACAGCAACCACCAAACACTATGACTGGGCCTTTCTTATCAACAGAGATATTAGAGGTAAATATATATTAATATGTAATATTAATTGAGAAACTGATTCGAGACACTACAGAAGAGAGTAAAGGGTACCCCAAATGACGAATATCAAAAGTTCGTCAACCCGCACCTCGAGGCAGAAGCGAATTGTATTCCAACAAAACCTAAAACTAAATTTAGAGTCCCATGGGAACGTTAACGGTTAGGGAAAAACGTGCAGACGTGAAAACTGCCTCCAAAAGCTACAGGAAGAACCCAAGAAACGCAAATGCCCTAAAATTAAAAAAGGCACAAAATTAATTAGCAAGCATATATCTAAAAGAACAAAAAGTATATGTACTCGTAAATTAGATTAATTCCATGTTTTCCGTTTTCCTCTTGTTTCCTCACAGCCAAGCAACTAAAAAAAGCGAGAGAGTATCAGAGATGACCAATATCTGTCATTACTTAGAACTGATGACTTCCACGAGGAGGGTACAGAAGTCATATAATATTCGGCTGGATAAAAATGGTAGAATTCTATCAATTTATTCAAGAAAAATATGTTCTTATTGTAAACATAATTATTATTGAATATAAAATGAGTAAAATTCAAAGAACAGTAGCTTAAACTAAAACGTTTATGTGATAAATATATAAATCACAATGAACAAACTTACCCCAAATAATCTGGACCTCTAGGAAATATGTTATAGTTAAGTAGAATATTGTAATACTGAGTAAAAATATCTGAAAATTGAAAGTGCTTTTTAAGCAAACAAATGTAAAATTGACTGATATATATATATATATATATATATATATTCTTTTATTTAGCAGTTTTTCTGATGTTTTTCAAACGGCAGACCACAATTCACTTCTATCACGTTTTTTTCTTACCTTGCCATTATTCTGTAGAGTAGCCCCAATCACGTGACAATTTCAACATCCATATGTAGTAAAGGCTTTCCGAACGACCCTGTCTGGTCTCAGATATACCATTGAGCAACTGCATGGGTCACCCTGTTGTCTTCGAACTTAATAACGTGCTGAGCCAACCGTAACTTCTGCACTTGGCACTCCGTTATAACGACGTTCATTCCACTCCATAGTCTACACATATTGCTTCATATATATTTACACAACGATATTCCTAGCGTCGATTTTCGCATGGTCTTTTATGCCGTGATCATTCGCGGTTCTTCCTTCTGTGGAATAACCACCGTTTCACATACGTATAACATTTCAGGCAAATCGGTGCAATGGAAGAGAATGGTTCTGTTTATCTCAGTTTAAGCACATCTTTTATTTTGATGACTGCTTTTCACCGAGTGAGATTTCTGTTTTCGTTTCTATGTACACACGAACAGCAACCACCAAACACTATGACCGGGCCTTTCTTATCAACAGAGATATTAGAGGTAAATATGTATTAATATGTAATATTAATTGAGAAACTGATTCGAGACACTACAGAAGAGAGTAAAGGGTACCCCAAATGACGAATATCAAAAGTTCGTCAACCCGCACCTCGAGGCAGAAGCGAATTGTATTCCAACAAAACCTAAAACTAAATTTAGAGTCCTATAGGAAACGTTAACGGTTACGGAAAAACGTGCAGACGTGAAAACTGCCTCCAAAAGCTACAGGAAGAACCAAATAAACGCAAAAAAAAAACGCATCTTTCATCTCTTTTCACGTCTATAGAGCCCTGAGGGGAATATTCCTAAGGCATGAATTTAGTCTTCAAGCAGTTTATCTTGAGGCCGAGTTTTTATTCCTTAACTCAACCAGCATTGCCTGTAATTGATTGGAGATTTCAGCGACGGGCACGATATTATTAGTTAATTCAAGGGGTGTAAATGTTGAATATTGACTTGAAGATCCATTTCAAATGCCGCATTAAATTGTTTACATGGCATAATATGAATTGCACATGTTTCCGAAAATAAACAGGACGTAGGTTATTCCACTGTAGTACTGCCGAACGAATTGCATTGGTGGTACGCTAGAAGGAGGTGTGTCCCAGTGCAACGCTTAAATGACAGGCTGGATAAAAAGTGGCCATGAGAATTTTTGTTGGTGTCCGGAATATTACAAAACAAGCAAAGACGAGTGGACACCAAAGAGAGGAAGATCGGATAAAAGCAATAATTAGATATCACGTAACCCTTGCCTCTGACCTTGTGCCAGATTACACAGGTTTAAGAGACAGAGAAAAACTTTAGATGTCCGAGACTCGCAAAAGTTGAGAAGTGAGGAAAAACTAAGAAGTTTCGATGCCTGGAGATACCCTCTACTAGTCTCGCGAAATTACAGAACGAAGAGGAAGCGGCTCATGAAAAGATCCGTATAGTTATCCCCTATGTGCGTACAAACTCATCCGTCTTCGTTTCTCTTTCTACCTCTACCCATGCGTACATTTCGGGTAATAAAAGGAAACCAAAAACCTGATTACATTCTTAAACAACAGCGTTAATTTCTTTCTCATCTATATAACAAAAACAGCTTTGCACTTGTATTGACGTCACACGGGTGGACATTTGGACACAAGCATGATCAAGCTTTTATTCTGCTACATAAGGTCTACTACCCGAATATCATCTTCCATTGGATCCCCGAATGCATGTCTTGGCACATAATCATCATATCTCCAACGTCCCCTCCTCCCTCGCTTTCTCTGAATATATATATATATATATATATATATATATATATATATATATATATATATTATTATTATTATTATTATTATTAAATAAATTTATAATTATCATAATATAATAGCTATATCCTATATATCGAGTACTCTCCATATTATATTGCATTTGGTTCGCAACAAACCCACAAAGTGATTTAGTGACAACCAACACTGTTATGATATATATATATATATATATATATATATATATATATATATATATATATATATATATATATATATATATTCTCGCCTTTTTGAATTAGCATCTTTTTGGTTTGAGCTGCCTAACAAAAAGTTAACCAATAGTTATTGTAATCGCTCTCCTCAGGGCAAAAAAATCAAAAAATACAATTGATCAAAGAAACTGTACTTTTTTTTTTTTTTAAATTTTAATTGATGTTCCGTCTCTCATACCAGATTTTTGTTTGGTTGTTCGGGTTTGAATAATAACTTGCTGCCTTAACATAGATAGATAGATAGATAGATAGTGATAGCCATGGCCATGGAACTCAGAAATATGAATTTCAAATATGCTTAATATTAAGGCTTTTGTATAATCAACTATGAAGCGTTTATATCATATTCGCCCTGCTTCCAAACGATAAAATTGAACATATTTGATCCGCATCATTATCGTTACCATTATTTCCTTGTCACGTTTGGTGTCTTTTCTGCTCCAGCTGATCTGTCTCTTTCCTGAGCAAGTGCATCTTCCAACACTATACAAGCCAGGAATTGAATTCACGAATCTGAGAGAGGGTAATTATCCGTGAGTCGCAGGTGAGTTCTAAAATCATTTTATTCACAGAGGACACTCAGGTAATACATTCTCATATCAACCATCTGGCAGAGTTATGAATGTGACACCTTTATTCATTGGTCGCACCAAGATACGTCATAGGTGAATATTTTTGGACGAAGTCAACTCAAAAGGTTTTTTTTTTTTGATTGTTTGTTTGTTTGAAGATTATTTTACAGCAAAATACAGAAGGAAACAAAACTGCACAAATGGAAAGAATAACATCTAAAGATATTTGGAAAGAAGAAGATAGGAAAGGAATGACAGATGAGTAAATTAGTCTTCACGGCAGATAACAAACAACATCGAGGTAGATAAATTCGTCTAACAAGAAACTGAATGTTTCTTTCAATATGCATGTTATTTTCTGTTAAACAGCAGTCAGCTTATCAGCCGTATCAACATGTTGTTGAAATGTGCTACTGAAACACCAAGGTAATTTTATCGGCATTCTGCCAGGATAAAATTCGACAAGATTTGAAAGGCCTGATTCCAGGGGAAGATGATTAGCCGTAACTCTGGAGAAGCAGAGATGAACTCATAAGAGATGTACTCTTATGGATCCCCACACATGGCCGCGCAAAAGCAGGACGACCACCTCGAACGTACATTCAGCAGCTATGTGAGGATACAGGATGTTGTCCTGAAGACCTACCTAGGGCGATGAACGATAGGGAGGAGTGGCGAGAGAGGGTCAGGGATATCCGCGCTACCAGCGCAATATGATGATGATGATACTATGAACACAGAAAAACTATCTTTCCCTATAACAGGCGAGTATACACATAACCGTAAGTTTTCTGGGAAAAAATAAATGGATAACATATGTTGTATTGTATATCTTATAAATCAGGAGAGACAATTTCATAAATTTATAAGCATAAAATCGCGTATAAAGAAATGCAGGTTTTCTTTTCTTGTTTTAACGCACAATTCCTATATTTAATACTTTGTTTAGTTCTTACATTTAGAGCTCCGCTATTTATTCTTACGCTAGATACACTGATTTTAAAAAACATTATGACCTGTAGCCTAAAAAGGTTCTGATTGTCTGATGGAATTTAAGTGCATGCCAACCCATTTAGGGCTGAAAGTTAGGGGGCTTTCATTGTTCTTTTCTATGTACATATTTTATGTAATTGTTTCGATGGAATTATTTTTAACAAGGTCCTTTCGAGTACAATTTTTTTTTATCTATTTGATTTATATTAACTGCGGAAGCAATAAATGTAATAATTTTTTTTTTCTAAAGTCTGATTAGTACAATTTAAAAAAAAAAACTTGATCAATCTGAATTTACATGATTAGCCCTGTTAATCAAGCTCTTTTTTTTAAATAAAAATTCAGCTCCATATGAGTGAGCAAGAATGATTTGCTTAACCCAGAAACCAAGCCGAAAAACTTCAAAATAAAAAAATGGAGTCTTTTTTATGGCCTCAACCAAGCTCAGACCTTAACCGCTTTGATTACGCTATATATATATATGTGTATATATATATATATATATATATATATATTTATTTATTTATTTATAGATGTGTAAATCGTTTTGAAGGCGTGTTGATACAATAATTTTAAAAAATGGTAGCGATATTGTGAAAATTTCTTCTTTTATGTCTATGCTATTATTTTGTTGCTTTTTTTAAAATCTAAATTAATATTGATTTATAATAGAGTCATTTATTATTATTCTAGAATATTCTTTATTTTGATACCGCACTCTGTAGATGGAATACTTCTAGGTACTACCTCTTTGAATCTGATTGAACCTGGGAGTATGAGAAATGGTTGGATATTCCACATTCATCATGGCTCCGTTTTGTGGATGTGCCCTACACCTCCGAAGAAAATACAGTCGACATATTCAAAGTTCCCGTAAGTGGGCGTATAAATCAGGGTATGAAAGTTTTTTTTTTTTTTTTCATAATTTCATAAATATAAAATCACATAAAAATGCAGTGCTTTTTCTCTCAAATCAAAAATCATTTGTTTATTCATCTATTTATTTATAACGTTGAGATATGTGTTACACTGATATGTGATACACTGATTAACGAAAACCCAATGACATGTGAACAAATAAATTTCTGGTCATGGGCTTATGTTCATATTGTTTGGAAAACTCCTTATCTCGCACGGTCACCGAAGTTAAGCAGAAATGAGTTCCCATATATGTAGGGTAGTGACCTTAATAACAGTTAAAAATGTACATAATCTATATCTTGAATGCCAAACTAAACATAACTTAGTAAGTAAATATATGTTTCCGGTCCTCAGAAGACTCGCCCCCTATCTGAAGATCTTAGAATAGGCTGATTATATCCTCTGCACAAGGGTAAGAACCATCCACCAACAAGTGATGTCTAGTATATGAAAGTAAATTGCCTCTGATTGTGATCCTCGTGTTCTAGATATCTACTTAGTGTTGTGTACCCTTTCAGTCCTATTACCTTCAAGTAATCTCTGACAATGAGAGGTAAAACCTGTTTGGATAGCACGTATGAATCATAAATCGTAAAAGTTTGGTGACCGGAGTCGAGGGTTACCAGAATGCTGCATTTTCAATAGCTACTACACCTAGGTGTAGGGGAGGGCGCTACTCCTTTCCCTGGATTGATCCACTTTACCCTTGATACGTACTTTATATTGCTGGGTGTCAAGAAAGGAGGTATCAGGTACAATTTTTAAAGTCTTTGGTATGACGCGACCTGGAATTGAACCCAGGTCTCCAGAACTATTGGCGAACTCTCTACCCACTGTGCCAAATTGGTAGAATACTTTATACCATATAAGTGTAAATTTTTTTGAAAAGTAGAAGTTACTTGAAATTATAACAGTTAAAGAAGTATTATTATTATTTACGCAAGAACTTACTAATGTGCGCAAATCATTTGTCTTAGATAGCATTACTTGATATCATATAACAACAAGCAAAAGAAAACAGTAAAATAATTTTTTTTTTTGAATTAAGAAATAACGACACAAAATGTGTAAATAAAAACGAACAATAAATGCCCGTGGTGTAGTGGTTATCGTCGTAGGAAATGGATACGGCGACACGAGTTCAAATCTTGGACGAGATGGATTGCATTTCATATAGCACTAATACTCTTGGGAAAGATATGAGTCCAATTATTCTCCCTCCAGCTACGGATAAATTGTAGGGCAGACTAGGTTCTTCAGCCTTGGTGAGGCAACTAGTCTAAGAGAAGGAAAACTCTGAATTCAAACCTGTTAAACTCCGCTTAAAAATTGACCTTGTGTCATATCCTGCCCGAGCGGAGGGGTTGGTAAATATGATATGATAAATCCAATTCCCTAACCTTGAATTCTAAAAAAAGCAATGTACGAGTTGACATATCGTTAAAATAAAGCAGTCAATGAAAACGGCTCTTATTCGATCAAAGCATGGCCTCTACCGTATATATTTAAATTTTCTCTAAGATCTTTTTATTGCATATTTCTTTATCTTCTGAATATTACCTTGTGTACTTTCTACATGATCAACTCGCTGAAGCAGTACAGTCTATGACAACTCAATTTGATAATCTTTTTAAGATATTATTATTATCTTTTAATTTAGACAATTTTTTCTTATCATTACAGAAGAAAAAATTCCCATGAATTGATTTTAATGTTATTGGTCTCTTTATTCCTATAAGATTTATCCTAGATATTGAAAATTATTAACATGAATAGTTCTATGTAGTCAGGAAGGGACGTAGAACCTACAGTATCTTTAACATGAACGATCGGAACAAGTATTTACAGTCATAATATTTCCAATTGCCTGTTGATTTTTCATATTGTACTTTAATCTAAGAGATGCCCGAGGATTACGAAGAACACGTACACTGCGGTCATTATTATTCATGAGAAAGCGATACTTACTAGACGAATTTCCTATATCCATACGAGATCATGATTTGATATTCAGGTGTTTATGGAAAATACATACCAAGGTTAAAATTGAAGGAGTTACTCAATATATAATTACAATGAACAGGACATTGTGTCACTTATTTATTTGGTTAAAGATATATGTAATAGGTACTGAAGTAGTACGTCAATTTACCACTCTTTTCCAGGAAGACCCCGGTTCAATTTCTGTCTATTTATCTTAGTTGCTTAAAGTTTCGTTAGTGGTTGCTGCATATCTTATTGAAATCATAAGCAGCCCTTTTTCTACCAATGAAGTTGGTAAAATGCTTGATAAACGGCTAAAAAGGTTTGAAAAAGGACGAGAGAAAGTTACTGACCAGTAGAAGACAGGGAAAGACATCACTTTCTAATGCACATAAATCGTCTATTTAAGCTGGGATACCAGTAAGCAATAATTTCATCACCCCCTTCCAAAAAAAAAAAAAAAAAAATCACACCCTCCTGATTTAAACCAATTTTGAGGAAGGTTGAAACACAGTAATAAAGTTAGGGTATCTTTTTCGATGAATAACTGTCTGAGGTTTCCCTGTTGTGAACTCATTGCCATCTTTAATTGGAATCATTTTGAGATGAGGCTTCTTAATCTGAGAATTATTTTTTTATCTATTGCGGACTCTTTTTCCTCATCTTCGTAGTTTTTTGTGTTGGTTTTGACCAAGTAAACCTCTGACCGGCTTGGGTAGGAATTTAAACCACTATCCACTGACAATGCTCACCTGGAACCGTAGAGACTCAACGCTCTATCCGCTGCGCCACGGGCCCCGAAGGGCAATCAAGGTTGGATTTTTTTGTCATATAAATCCAATTATTTGTTCTTATCTGGTATTTCATTGTCGGGTCCTTACCGAATTTGTAATTGTCTTTAATTGGAATCATTTTGAGATGAGACTTCTTAATCTGATAATTTTTTTTTATTTATTGCGGACTTTTTGTCAAAAACGTGGTACGATAGACAACAACTATGTAAGGCAGTAATTACTGGGGATACGGTTACAAGATTCGGTATTCCGATCCGAGGTAGTGGTTAATAACCTGAAGAACGCCAGAGGTGAAATTTGGTCGAAACGTAGTGAAGGAGAAACAACACAAAAACTACCAAGATAACGACAAAAAGTCCACAATAAATAAAAAATTAATTCATTGCCATCTCTTCATTTCACAACAAAGTTCGTCGAAAACGCGCTGGGCAATATGACCTTCATTGAATTCAGCACCTCTTACACTCACCAAACACATGTACTCCACTAAAATAATGCAGTTTCGAAAATACTCCGAATTTCATCTCAATGTTTAACAATGGTATGTACCAAAACTTATACATTTTCTATGATTGCTGCATTCAACGAGTTAAAATGAACAACGATAGGCTGATTCTTTATAGATTTTATGTCTATAACATTCAATGAAAATTTCGCTCGAATGTATCCTTAATGCCAAGGATCTATGAATAAGTAATGCAGTAACAGTGTTCCATACCTCTAAGCTCTAGTTATGGGTCAAGATCTTTAAGATTTAAAACCCTTCTACCTTATCATTTATTCAATAATTTATTTTAAACGCTAGTCTTCGTGCTTCCTTTTTTTTTGCTTATATATATATATATATGTGTGTGTGTGTGTGTGTGTGCGTGTGTGTGTGTGTGTGTGTGTTCTTGTGCATAAAACAGAGGCACATTGGTTTATATTTATTAACATTTTCGAATATTAATCATTTTACAACGACACATCTAAAACTGATACTTGCACACACACACACACTCACACACAGATACGCACGCGTGAACCTGGAGAAATCTAAATATTTGATAACATTAGGAGGTAACGTTGTCTATTTCCATTTTCAAAGGGAATCAGTGTTCGACTCAAGTCGTGCTATTATGTTCATTATCGGATTACTAGCATGAGGGAAGGTATATACTCTTACTTTCCTCAGTTATGGGTTTATTTGAACACATAACGTACTTCCGCAAGGTCCGCATTGACAATAAATAACCAATGATTGTTTATTTTCTATCTACCTTTGAAAAGGAACGAAAATATTTTCAAGAATAGTCGATTCAACAGCTACCTATGAAAAACAAATTGAATATGTCGTGACAAGAAGAAAGAAATAGAAAAATGTTCATAGATTTACATTTGCAAAGTTGGTAATTTACATTCCAAGTGTGGGTAGTTTTTTTTTTTTTTTTTTCCCCTTTTTTTTTTTTTGGCTTTTGTGAAAAATGACAAATTTCTACTTTGGTGGTTCGAATTTCAAAAAAAAAGTTCCTATTTTTTATTTGTCGCTAGATGTAGGGTTTCAAGGATTTGTAGTTGTAGCTTATTAATTTCGTGTGCTATTGTAGTGGTGTTTTCAACTGGAATTTATCGAAATTTAGATTTGGCAATAGAATGGGTTTTAAGATTTAAATGTATGGATATAGAATCATTAAGGCGCATTGTAAGCCGTCTTGGAAGAGTTGTTGTAGAAAGACAAACATAATAAGCTACAACTACAAATCTTATAAGCTGTAGATATAAAACCAAACAAAAAAACTAAATCACTAGAATTAATATGGAAAATCACGACAACGTTTTGAAATTACTTTTTTCGTTTTTTTTATATTCGAAATTTCTTGATAATTTTCATTTCCCATTGATAGTGTTTTTTGTTTTGTTTGTTTTTTTGCATCGGCATCTCAGTTTTATCCAATTCTGCGTTTAAGTAATTTTGTTATGTTATAAACCCCGGCAAAAAAAAAAAAAATTCAAAAACTCTTTTTAAAATCCCTCTTTATACATGCAAGCAACCCCTGATGATGGCCTCTAAAAGGTACGAAAGCGCTGGTGAAAATTTCGACAAATTCATCCACCAATTCCAACCTCAAACCAAGACACTTATCACGAAACTTGAACGGCACTTCATAAAATTATGCAGACAACATGTATCTTTATTTTTTAATCTAATATATATATATATATATATATATATATATATATATATATATATATATATATATATATATACATTCTGTTCAAGAAAAAGCTGTTTTACTACCATTGAATCTGCAGAATTTTACAGCGTGGATTTTTGTGTCTACTGGATCGTTTGCACAAGTATATTGCATAAACTCCAAGACACACACACATAAATACACTTGTATATACATGTATATGTTAGTTGATACATACATATATATATATATAATTATTTGTGCACGATATTATTATATGGGGTAAATACGTAGATATCCATTTCCACTACTAACAACGTACGTTGAGTTTAACTTTCGATGCGTGTAAACGGAAGGAACTGAATTATAATCATTCCCAGGAAGCAGAAGAAAAGCAAGAATATATTGTAATAAAATCATGCAAGCGATATGTGCAAAAAATTGAAAATATGCTTGAACAAAAGCAGGCAAATCACAATATGAATAACTGGGTTTAATGAATTAAAATGAAGGATACTGTTTGGTATTGGATCTAATTTCAGTGATAAGTTTAATGCAGAATATATCTTGCAATTAAAGTTATACGTTGTATGATCATAATGCTAATTAAAAATGAATTACCATGTTGTTCTGAGTTCAGTAAATTCAAATAATCTACCTCTTTGTAACGTTAGAAAAATGCTAGTGACGTAAAAAAAATTACTCTCTCAAACAGAAAATGAAATAGAAAGTTAACATATGTTATTTCCATTTTTATTTGCGTTATTACAATCAACTATCTCTTTTGAAGTTGAGCTAAAAACATGATGATTTTAATGTGCGTGAAAATATTATCTCCTGTTAATACGAACTTCAATACAAGCACATTGTTGGAAGATGTATAATGATCAAAATCATAGTAGTTAATATAATGTGTATGGGATTAGAAAGGGACATTTTTGCATGAAAGCACATCCCCATAAGAGTTAGGATCGTTTTCCCTATCCTTGAAATTTAAGCTCCTTGTTCTCTGTTGGTCTCTGATTATCTGTCTATTCTTTTTAAAATATTATAGTCTTGTGTGACCATTTATCGTACTTACCATAAGAGTATTTATGATTGATCTTTTGTTATCCGTCCGTAAGTTTACCGGGCTTGGTTAGTCTATGACTATTTTGCCATAAGTGCATCGACGAACTTAAATACGTATGTGATATTATACAAATTATTGAGTTGTTTTCCTATGTTTTTCATCCTAATATACCTGCAAGGGTTTCAACAATATCATTCAACAAGGATGGATTCGGTATTAAACCACCCACGAATATTGATACAACATTAAACAAAGAAACTGACAGACACCTAAATTAAAATATTTTTCAAACGAAGCTTGTAAAGGCATAAAGTATTATGTTAAAGAAATAAATAATGTCAAAAATGTATTGACTTTTTTCCATTCCGTAGTGTCCTGCCTGTATAACAGTTGTGTGTATTACACTAGACCAATCTGTACATGTACGTAATATAAGACTGTGTGAATAAAGGTTTTCGCGCGCTGTGATATATAATCAAATAATGCTCAAGTCATTTCAGCGGCATGTAAATCTGAATGGGGTTATTTTATGCCTCCAAATTACAAAATCTTGTTCAATGCACTTTTCTTTTTACATTATTTATATAGTTTTGTCTTAAGACGTTTTTTTTGCGCACAGTTATATGATATAACAGATTGATTGATTTTAAAGACATATTAACCCGTCTAGGGTTTATGTTTATACACATACTTGCGTTGTTGTTTCCACAGTTTTTAGTACACAATTACACCATGTCAATAATTGAATGAACGTTTCTTTTATTGTTTTTAAAAGCATTCCAACCAATCCAGCATTATTTTATGCTTATTGGTTCGGTAATAACGTAAATGGTATATAATGAAAGTATGGACAGCTATCAATAGGCTATCGATTATATGGAAATCAGACCTAACCGATAAAATGAAACGCAGTTTCTTCCAGGAAGCGGTCACATCGATACAGCTATATGGATGCACTACATGGACGCTAACAAAACGGCTGGAGAAGAAACTAGATGGCAATTACACAAGAATGCTGTGTGCAATCCTGAACAAGTCCTGGCAGCAACACCCCACAAGACACCAACTGTACGGCCACCTGCCCCCTATCACGAAAACTATTCAAGTTAGACGAACCAGACATGCAGGACACTGCTGGAGAAGCAGAGATGAACTCATAAGAGATGTACTCTTATGGATCCCCACACATGGCCGTGCAAAAGCAGGACGACCAGCTCGAACGTAATTTCAGCAGCTATGTGAGGATACAGGATGTTGTCCTGAAGACCTACCTAGGGCGATGAACGATAGGGAGGAGTGGCGAGAGAGGGTCAGGGATATCCGTGCTGCCAGCACGATATGATGATGATGATGATATACATATAAGTCTTTGTGAAGTTGTTTATTATCATTTATTTTGCACACAATCATTTGATACCATGATTGCTTTTTTAATTTATTGATATTTACGGTATGTCAACTCATCTTGGTTTATTTTATTCCTATTGATTTGGCAACAGCATAAATTGTATGTTTACATTAACATTTTTGTGTAGTTGCTTCCTACGATTTCTTTTTGGCATCGTTAAATGATAACAATTATTGCTTCCAGGGTGTATCGATTGATTTTTACGGCATGTAGACCAGTTTAGGGTTATTTTAAGCCTTGTGGTTCAGGGATAACTACCTTGTATTTTTATCTTTACATTTTGTGTAGTATTTAAGAGTTTGTTTCATTTGCACGCATATGGTATTAAATATTCCAACGAGGTAAGAATATTTTTCATAATTTTTATGCATTTCATAATGTATATCTAATAAGTATAATATCTGGTTAGTATAATATTTAGATATATCTATTTGACCTTTAACCGGACCTTTGGCCTAACGGGTCCCTAATGGTCCGAAAGATCAGGGTTAAATCCCAGGACAAATCATACCTAAAAATCAGAAAACGGTACTTGATGCCGCCCTGCTTTATACTTAGAATTATAAATTACAGATGGAGAGTAAAGTGGAGCAATCTAGGGAAAGGAGTTTAGCCGTCTCCTACACCTTTGTGTAGTAGCTGTTGAAAACGGGTCGTTCATATCTCCTTGACAACAGTCACTAACTTTACTTACTTATTTGACCTTTAGATGGACTCTATCGGGTACTTACTTTAGGATCAATGTTACATAGCCAGATATGAATATGTGAAATAGACATATCCATACCGGTACGCAAAACGTTCATAATGTCCATAACGCACATATAGATAACATAGGAATCCCGAAACACAACAAACACTAACTTTCTTAGTTCAGGTACGAATCTTTTTATTACCTTTGAGTTAAAGATTTTTCGACATAAGGAGAGAGACACCATCTTTCTATGCTGACTTTTCCATCTGCCCTAAACCACGTGCGACATCTGCCGCAAGGCCACTGTCCTGGCTATGGCGAGCCCCGAAAGTCAATCGTCTTCCTCCGAGCCAGGAAACTCAACTACCTGACTTTTCTCAAATCTCAGCCAACGCTTCCGGTGCGTGACGTCACTCACATCCCTGGTCAGATCCCCTGTCTAGGATTTTTATTGTGACATCTCTGAATGACACGTCCGCTCCGCGCGCGCGTGAACACCTGCGCTCATGTTTGCACCTAACTAACCCATGCACTGAGCCGAAAGGTTCTCAGCCTAACGAAACACAAAGGCAAGATATATAAAACGAAATCCCTTGGCCATCAAATACATCAACATGGACGTGGGAGTAATAACTAAGAAGAAGGACTCCACACGCCCAAGAGCACGATATTATCAGCGTTGCAATCAGATGCAGGTTAGTCTTATTCTTAAGACACGTTTGATTTTTTTTGAAGAGATTAGAGTTCGCGTATACTAATCTCAGTCGACTGGGCGAATAGAAACAAACGGTTTTAGCTGTTGTTAATAGACAGTTATGAACAAGAGAAAAACAAAATATGTTTGTCTATTCAGTTTATTTTATTTCTCTTTGTCTAGAATACTTCTGTCTATTATTTTTTCAACGATGTCTCTCCTGTATTTTGCTTTTGAGCAGAAAAAAAATTCCACCCTGCAATCTAAGTGAAAGTTATTTCCATTGTCATGGAATCACTTGAGAACTATGCTTTTGTTAATTAGTTCTAAAGAAAAAGAAAATTTGCCTGGGTAGCCAAAAGCTGGGGCTGAATATGTATTAACTTGCCAAAGACATTTTTTTTAAATCATAGAAAGGAAAGGAGAAATTGGTCTACGCTGACATAAAATGGAGAAATAATTACCCCATATCTCATTTCCGACTGAAGCATCTTCACATCCTTTTCGTCTGACTTATTTACATGCAAATATATCTTGCACTGCTAATTAGTTTTCACGGTAAACTAAAAGAATGAAGACAAGTCAATAAGGAAGGAAAGAAATAAACACGACTAATAATAATAATAATAATAATAATAATAATAATAATAATCCCGCTTGGTACAGTTACCAAGGGATTGGTACAGGGACTGAAGGACGTGAAAACAATAGGGTGATTGGAGACTATCCAAACTAAAGCATTGTTGAGATCGGCCAGAATATTAAGAATGAACCTGGAGAAGTGAGGAGACTAGCTGTCACTCAGACTGCAGTGGAATACTATAAGCTAAGGCTGTTGTGAAAATGTGTATAATAATAATAAGGACGAGTAGAGATCATCCAACCTACTGTATTATTGAGAACGACCAGACCATCAGCTAAAACTGATGTAAAAAAACCTCTAATATGTAAATAATAATAATAATAATAATAATAATAATAATAATTGAAAACGGCCAGAATACTGAGAAGAATCCTGGAGACTTGAGGAGACTTGCTGTCACTTAATCTCTAGTGAAAGACCGTCAGCTTATGCTGATGTGAAAAACTCTAATGAGTAAATAATAATAATAATAATAATAATAATAATAATAATAATAATAACATATGGAACATGAAGGTGACAATTATATCAATTGTGATCGGTGCTGTTGATGCAATAACCAAATAATTATTAAAGGGACTGGAGGACTTGTAAGTTGGCGACGGAGTGGAGACTCTCCAAATGATTACATTATTAAGAACGGCCAGAATACTGGGTAGAGTCCAGGAGACTTGAGAAGAATTGCTGTCACTCAAAATCCAGTTAAAAACCATCAGCTAACACTGATGTGAAAACCTCGAAATAATAATTATAATAATAATAAAAATGATAATAACACTAGAAATGAACTAATGCCTACAAAGAAAACAGGTACCCTAATGGATGACCAAAGGAAGGACCACATTGATCCAAATGGACCAAAGTAAAGTAACCGCCCCAAACAATTACAGACCCAGAACTTGCCTACCTGGATGTGTAAAATATTAACAGCACAAATAAGGGTAGAGATTTACAACTTGCTAACAAACCGCGGTTTCTTCCCTAAGGAATAGAAAAAATGCCATAAAAGACCCAGAGCCACGGCAGAGTTACTTTACATAGATCAACACATCATAAATAAGAACAAGACAAGGCGGAAAACCTAACTATGGCCTGGATTGTTTACAAAAAGGCAAATGATATGGTTCCGCAATGCTGGATAATAAACTGTCTGAAAATGTACAAAATATCACATGAAAAAGGACACATTTAAATTCCTATTGGACTTTAACATACGGACAGATCATTCAATCTCGGCCCGAAGTCCAGACCTTAAAATAATGAACAAAACAAAAACAGTATTTGCAAAATTGTCGACTTTGCTGTTCCAGCTGACCACAGGATAAAACTGAAAGAATGTGAAAAGAAGTATAAGTAAATCGACCTTGCCACAGAATTGAAAAAATTATGGAACATGATGGTGACAATTATACCAATTATGATAGATGCTTTTGGTAACAAAAGGATTATTAAAGGGAGGGGAGGACTTGGAAGCTGGTGGCTGCGTGGAGACCATCCAAACTACAGCATTATTGATAACGGCCAGAATACTGAGAAGAGTCCTGGAGACTTGAGAAGCCTTGCTGTCACTCAAACTCCAGTGAAAGACCATCAGCTAACGCTGATGTTAAAAGCTCTAAAAGAGAGAATAAGGCTAATAATAATAACAACAACAACAACAACAACAACAATAATAATAATAATAATAATATAAACTAATCAAAATGAATGATCATTATCTATTTCGTACACGTTTCCTTTCCCTTAAATCTTTGCTCATTTGTATGAGGTAAAATGAAGATTTTTTCTCAATCATTTTCACTAATCGATTCATTATATTTTTTTCTCTTGTTGATACTTCCTGCTTTGTCAGTTTCATTTTCTTTATGCACATTCTTTCTTTTTTTTTCAAGTTTAATTTTTCTTATTTGCCTCCATTCATTTCTACCATTACCATTTTCTTGTTTATTTCTTTTTTGTAAGACTACTCTGTAGAGTTTTTCGATCTTCAGTTTTATTTTATTATTTCCAATTTTATCTCAGCATCATTAGCCTCGTCTTGTCTCTTTCTCTTTCTAACTCATTCTCTCTCTCTCACACTCTCTCTCTCTCTCTCTCTCTATATATATATATATATATATTTCTTTCTTGCATACATACATACATACATACATATCTAACTACCTATCGATCTATCTATTTATCTGTGCGTGTGTGTGTGTGTTTAATTCCGGAATGTGAGATACAATGAAAACTGAGGCACTAAAACAAATACCTCTTTCCTGAAATAAGATTTTTATTCGGTCACCACTACACTCGGCCAAAATTATAAAATGACTACGTTAAAAACATGTTTACACATTTTTTATTTAGAAATTAAAAAAAAAATCGATGTCAAAAAATATTGTTTCTTTTTACTAGATGTACATTCTGACTTCATAAAATATTCGTTATACAAAGTTAATTAATGTATTAATTTTTTCAAAGCCCGGGAGAGGAAAATATTGTGGAATTACACAAGGATGATGAAAAACTTGCGTGACGATCTTAAGGTTTTTTTAATTTTGATTGGGATTAGAAAATCTGCATATGTTTTCTGGCAATACCACATATTATAAAAGAAAGCATGTTATTCTACTAAAAAGTCATTTAAAATGGATGTCAATATTTGATTACACGAGGCATATTCAATATATGACGTGAATATCGCCAAGATTGCTAGCAATAAGAAGCGCTGTGTACCATTGCACGTTTTTTTTTAAGGAAATCAGGAGAGATTGGTCTTTTCATGCGCAAGAAGACAGACAGCGTGACTTTCTTTACTGACTGCTGGGTCCGGAACTTTTTATTTTTCTGTGTCAGTATGTTTGCAATCGATGGACTATTTTTCCACTCATGCTTGTTGTGGCAATCCCTTATTTTGATATTTAGAAGAAAAAACACATTCTTATGTAAATGTTGCATGCATTGCACTTCTCAGCAAAAATTGTCTGGTGACATGCCTTTGTTCAGCATGTACCACTGTATTTGATTTGCTGTAAGTTTGCAAAGCGTGTAAAACATTGTGCAAGATTGGCATAATGTGTAGTGTGTTCGCCAATGGTCAGGGGGACTGGGTTTCGCTCTTAGGTCGAGTCATACCAAAGATTAAAAAATGATACGTGATGCCCCCTTGCTTAACACTCAGTATTATAAGGAAGGAAAGGAGTACGCCCTCCCATTTACCATGGTTTAGTAGCTATTGCAAAGAGAGCCTTCAAAATGCGTCTGACAACAGTCGATTAAATTTACTCAGTATATAAAGTAAAGTAAAAAAAAGGAAAGATGGTTACTGTATTCGAGGGTGACCCGTTAGCTCCCTTTTTGATGGGTTCCACACCAAGGTGTAAGGGATGGAGCTCCTATTTTCCCTGTATGCTCCACTTTACCCTTGAATACCTTAAATGACATAGTGTTAAGCAATGAGGTATCAATAACTATTTTTAAAGTCTCTCTCTGTGTCTCTTTCTGTGTCTGTGTGTGTGTGTGTGTCTCTCTCTCTCTCTGTCTCACTCTCTCTCTCTCTCTCTATATATATATATATATATATGTATATGCAGAGTTTATGTACAAGTCTGTAAGAATAAAAGAGAACTATAAATTAATTAATTTTCTTTATAGAATGAACTTCGTAAATTTATAATTTTATCAATAAACATATTTTATTTTATTAAATGAATAATTGTTTATGTTGAAAGATTGTATAATTATTCCCAGTTGCATTAATGTTCTAATTAGCCTCACCTTCTCATTAACTACCATTTAAAATCGAACCACCCAATAAGAATATTTTTCTATAATAACATAATATATGGATTTTGTTATCACATTCATTAATCGATTCTTTGCTTATTGTTATTTTTTTTACGATAGTTGTATTTTGAGTCATCTGTTTCTCTTTTTCTTTGCTGATCCTCCATTTTGAACAAAGTTTAATATTTTCTGTCTTGAACATTTTAGGTCCGATTATTTCTTCTGTTTTCATTTTCTTAACATGTTTATAATTAATAAGAGATAAGTACGCAATAAGAAATATTCATATATCAATATTTGCAAATGGTAATGTGTATTTTGGTTTAAGTTCAGAAAAATATATCTTTATGAATCTGCTTTTTACATTTGAACATAAATATAACAACATATTTCTCTGATTTTCAACAGAAAATATGTTATGTGTAGATATATTAAGACTTCATTTACTTGTTTTTACGGAGATAAAAAAAATCGATATTCAATGTAAACTTTTCAGAGCAAGGAAAAGCATAATAGGCCTTGCTTAGTCACGTGGAAGCCCCCCACCAAAATACAGTCCCCAGGACAGGCTAAAGTATTACAAGAGAGAATTGATCAGCCATTATCTAACCATGGAATTACAGGAAGCGTCTATGAGTACAAGAATTAAGGCTAGAGAATTTTCTGCAAGATATAATAGGCTAATATTGACAAGTATATGGCGCACAGAGAAAATGAGGTAAACTCAAGCATGTATGCACAAAGACATCGCCATTAAGCTATTTAGACGTGCACTGATATATATATATATATATACATATATATATATATACATATATATATATATATATATATTATAAAAATAAGTTGAAAGATGAATAAACCAGACACTTACAAAGGGTTTAATAGCAGTGATATTCCAGTCTTTATCCCAAAAAAGTTTTTCAGACTAAACATTTTTTGAATTTTTCTAGATTCAAGCAAATGAGGAAATATATGAACCAACGGGGGAACTAAAGATAGAACAATGGAAGGGAGAGTGTCAAAAGAAAAGAAGTAAATAACGGATGAAATTCAGATTGAGGGAGATGTGGGTTTAAGTGATGGTGGTAGTAATTATTTGTTTTGACTGTAACTGTCCCGATCTACTGTGGAGCATAATGGAGTCAAATGTAATAAGTTTCATCGGTGATTTTTGATCAGATGGAAGTGGAATTAATGTATATATATATATATATATATATATATATATATATATATATATATATATATATATATATATACTGACAGTGTACTTATTTTCCTCTCAATGACAAATTAACCCAATTAGTAAAAACAATCATAAAAACCACACCAATGAAAATGTATATAACATCTTGAAACGAAACAACAACTCAACAATTTCTCACTCAAGCATATGTTCTATTCCATGCAACATTACATCAATGCAATCTAAAAAAAAGTATCTACGAAAACAGATCATCGATTAAAATAAATAACGACCAAAATGCCCTTTTCTCCCACATGTTAAATCTCAAGCATACTTTTAATTTTTCCTAAGTTACTCTAATCAAAATTATACTAAGCAAAGATTCCTGCAGATCAATCGAATCTCGAGTCATTTTCAAAACAAACCACATAAAACAACGTTCAGGATTCTAGCAGATTTCAACCTTCTTTACAGACATATCATACACGAAAAGAATATCAAAATAAAGAATGGATGAAAAATCTAGCAAAACGTCCGGCGAAAATCTTTAGCAAAATAAGACAATTTTCACTCTATACTACCGCACTATTGAGGATTCTTTCCTTTACTTTTTTTTCATTTTCTTTTCTTTACTTCTCTCCAGTATGGTGCTCTATCATAGACGATATTTTCCAGTATCAAGATATGCCTAAAGCCCTCCCCTCCATTTCATTTCCTTTCTTTCCCTATTTCTTTTAATTTTTTTCACTGAAATTAATTCCACTTCTATCTGATCAAAAATATCTGATGACACCTGATACATTTACTTCATCATGCTACACTATGCATCTAGTAAGTTATAGTC
>OY757912.1:34157648-34192648 GCA_963585895.1 Sepioteuthis lessoniana | reverse complement strand
ATATATATATATATATATATATATATATATTACTTTTTCCTATACAACCCTCACCACTAAAAATCCCTCACAACATTCCCCACAACATCCCCAACGCATCGTAAGTAACCATCTTCCTCCATTAAATCTTCATATCCATCTCCATGCACCTCCAATCTCGTTGACAGTATGTTAGTTATGTTTTTATGAGTGTTAGAAATATATCTTCAGACAGTACATTTGACATATCCCTTTTGCACACACAATCATTTATTACAATAACGTATACGTAACATAACCTTAACACAACAAAGACAACAAATAAAAAATACAATTGTAATCCAACACAACTCCCCACCTATCATCCTTACGTCCTAGACCAATCATGTTTACACGTCAAATCAAGAATTAATTTTCTTGATTATGCAATGATGATAAATTGTTCCTTACTTAAAATCCTCACCATATACACTCACAAACACACACACCAAAAAACGACAATGCTAATGCAAACTATTATTGTAACGTTTTAACACAACATATTCACTGTATTTATTGGTATACTGAGTAGTGTTTGCCAATGGGCTGGGAGTCGGGGTTCAGTCCCAGGTTGAGTCAAACCAAAAACTAAAAACATGGTACTTGATGCCGCCTTGTGTAGAACTCAGCACCATAAGGTAAGGATCAAGGGTAAAATTGAGCAATCCAGGAAATTAAGTAGCGCTCTCCCCTACACCTCGGTGCAATAGCTATTAAAAGGAAGCATTCCGGCCACCCTTGACCAAGGTCGACAACTTTACTACATATAATCATGGATGATAATAATGTATACGTAATATATCATTAACACATCATAACTAATGCAAAATATTATTTCAATTTAACGCTATCGTATTCCAGCAAAAAATACTAAGATTGTATAATACTACATTGTATGTTACAGTATAAAATGTCTTATCACCACGATATTTTTACGTTCTGATCCACCATATTCCTTCGTCTATTATGCTTACAATTCAAAAATTTATTTTCGTTATGTAGTGATGATTTAATTTTGTTCTTTAGTTAATAGCACACACACGCACGCACACACACACATAAAGTTTTGTAAATATTCCTAACGTATTTTTGACTGTATTTTCCAAATTTTTTTCGATTTCGCCTATATCTTTTTTTATCTGCTTGATGATTGTCGTTTATAAGACGGCATGTTACCTGTGGTCACAGACAACCTTCCATGATATTAAACATATAAAAACTAATATATATTCACTTCTTCTTCTTCTTCTTCTTCTTCTTCTTCTTCTTCTTCTTCTTCTTCTTCGAATTATTATTATTATTAATAATATACAAGATCAAAGATATTGAGCACTTTCCAAATTATACCGAATTTGGTCTGCCACAAACCCACGGACTAAGATAGTGACAGCTAACATGATTATATACACACACACACACACACACACACACACACACACACACACACACATATATATATATATATATATATATGTGTGTGTGTGTGTGTGTGTGTGAAAAATAAATCGATAAACTGAAATACAGACAACGGATTCAATTAATATTTCGTCTTCATTTACCCAAGTATTTCTCAGAATTTTGATTTCGTATCAGTGAGCATAAGGGGATATATATATATATATATATATATATATATATATATATATATATATATATATATGTCTAGTGGTTAGAGTGTTCGCTAATGACCCGGGAGACGGTGGTTCAAACCAGGTCGGATCATACAAAAAGATTTCAAAAATGATACTTACTGCCGCCTTGCTAAGCAATCAGCATTATGGTTTTCCTATGAAGTGTAAAGATCAGCAATCCAGGTAAAAGAATTGCACCTCAGTGTATTAGCTATTGAATAGCTACAGTCACCAACTTTACTTACTTTTACGGTGTGTGTGTATGTGTGTGTGTGTGTGTGTGTTTGCACGCGCGCGTCTGTGTGTGTGAAAGATAAGTGGAAAGCGCATAAACTTTAACACATATTACGGATTCAATTAATATTTCGTCTATATTTAACCAAAGACATTTTCAGAAGTTGGATTTTTTCATAGCGGTGGGCATAGGGGGGAATGAATAAAAAGAGGGTGGAGCGGAAACAAGGAGATAAAGACATGAAAAGAAAAGAAAGATTAAAAGATGAACCCGAATGTTGAATGGGTGTAGGGACGGCAGATCAATATTATCTACACATTGATACATTATATCTTCTGGTATTCGTGTTTTGGTCAACATGACGTGTTTGTTGCCAGCTTTGTCTTTCCCTTTTTTTCTGCTTACCCATTGCCCAAAATGTTCATATTACATAAATATATAGACAATATTGACCTGCAGTTGCTACTCTCCTTCAACACTCTGATTTATTTTTCTATGTTTCTTTACGTTTCCTTTCCTTTCCTTTCCTGTTTCTCCTTGTTTCTGCTTCCATCTCTTCTCATGCATATTCTCATTTACCTCCTGCTACGAAATCATTTGCATTCTAAGAAGTCTTCAGGTAAATAAAGATGAAATATCAATTGAATCTATTGTCTGTGTTAGGGTTTATTCACTTTTTGACTCATTTTTTACATTTTGTCAGATTCTTCCAATCTGTTATTTATCTCTGTCTCTGTCTCACCCTCTCCCTCTCACTCTCTCTCTCTATATATATATATAAGCTAAAGGGATTTGAAATTTCAACTTTTCAAAAGGATTTCATGATAAACACTGTCATTGTTTACATGGTGAAAACCATAAGTTTCCAGACTTTTTTGTATAGGCATTCACAATTGTTGTAAACTCTTCAAAATTCAGTATGTTATTGCTATACATCTTACGAGATGACTGACCATTTTTTTATGATTTCAGGTTCAAAGGAACAGCTACAGCAGGAATTGTATTACACCCTACTAAAGCCTGATTGCCAAAGCTTGTGAATTTCAAAATGCAATAAAATTATGTTTTAGTCTTGGAAAAAATGCAACAGAAACGTATGGAATGCTTCTGACTGCTTTTCGAGCATTTTGCATGAATCGAGCATCAGTCAGTGGCATTAGATATTCAAGGAAGGCAAGGAGTCTGTGAGGGATGATGAGAGGTGTGGGAGGAGTAAGGAAGTCAATACACCAGAGTTGATTGGCCAAAGGGTTAGGGTTAGGGTTACTATGTTGAGGTTTAAAGGGAGTTCAGGAAGAGATTCGATCAGAAGAGGTCAGCACTCTTCAAATCGTTTCAGTGGCATTTCCACCGGGACAATGCACCAGTCAACGAGTCCATCCTTGTCACAAACTATTTGACCAAGATGGGCATCAAGACAGATCCTCATCCTCTCTATAGTCCCGACCTTGCTCCCAGTGACTTTTGGTTATCACCTAAACTCAGAGGCTGTCGTTATGAGACAATTGAGGAGATGAAAGAGGCTGTGACGAAAGTCATTGACATGCTGACGCAAGAGGAATTCAATGGGGCAATCCAGAAGATGTTGGAACGGTACAACAAGTGGTTGCAGCCGGAGGAGATTTCTTCAAAGGGGACTAAAGTATCATGAATGTACTATCAATAAAATGGTTCATACGAAAAAAGTCTTGGAAACTTATTTAATGATCCTCGTATCTTAAAAAAATTCACTTAGTACAATTCCACTTAATATTTCTACACAAGCAAAAATACTTAGAATTACAACAATCGTATCCAGAATCATTGTAATTCCCTGAACTTACTAATTCCTAAGATGAGCATTCTGTAGAGTGGAGGAAGTGGGGGATCCATATGACTTTGTAATGTTATAATATGTGCGTGTTATTTAATAATTAAAAAAAACAAATTCGGAACATTTTTATTTGAGAGGGTTGCTTAAGAGAACATATTCCTTTTGAATAAAACAATCTATTCTTAAAATGCTTTCCTTACACTTAATTATATACGGCAGAAACCGCTAACCATTACTTTAAGTCCCATTTGATATACATATGAAATGTATCCCTTAATTCTCTGTGTATGTTTCCTGTATTACGTCTCTTAACTTTAATTAGATCGTACATGGCACAATATTTAGACTGTTGTTAAGGAGAGAGCACGTACCGTAAGGTTAATGAATGGTTCCGAAATTCAAACTTAGGTACTATGTTTGCTTAGGAAACTGAAAGTCTAAAAAAAGTTATCCAAATATAATAAAGAATCGTTAAAGCAAAGATATATATTCATTAGCTGCAAGAATGGATCTACTTGGTTAACATTTGAATTACAATTTTCCAAAAAGATTATTTATTCTCGGATGTTATACAATTAGGTGAACAGTAGTTAAGCCTGAACATTATGTTAACAACACCAATAATTTGAACTCATTTCTCAGCTAGTTGAACAAACCTACTATATTGAATATGCTACGCAAATTGGTTAATTAATTCAAAGATTAAATAAACTGTATTTCAATTTATGTAGGGTTATTTTATGCCTAGATATTACGGGAACACGTTCATTGTGCATTTTTTTAGTTCAGCTGATACAAGTAATTTTCACTGTTTAGGCTTGTTACAAATATAAATAACAGCAATAATAATAATAATAATAATAATAATAATAATAATAATAATTGGACTTTAACATACAAACGGATCACCTAATCCCAGCCAGAAGACCAGACTTATTAATAATCAACAAAAAAAAGAGAATTTGCAAATTAGTCGACTTTGCTGTCCCGGCTGACCACAGAAAAAAAGTGAAAGAATGTGAAAAGAAGGATAAGTACCTCGACCTTGCAAGGGAATTGAAAAAAACTATAGAACATGCAGGTGACAATTATACCAATTGTAATTGGTGCGTTTGGAACAGTAACTAAAGGATTGCTAAAGGGACTAGAGGACTAGCAATTTGGCGGACGATTGGAGTCCATCCAAATGATAGCATTATTGAGAACGGCCAGAATACTGAGAAGAGTCCTGGAGACATGAGGAGACATGCTGTCACTCAGACTCCAGTGAAAGACCATCAACTGATACTAGAGTGAAAAACTCTCAATGTAGTAAAATAATAATAATAATAATGATAATAATAATAATAATAATCTGGAGGACTTTGAAGTTGGCGGACGGGTAGAGACTATACAAACGACAGCATTGCTAAGAACAGCCAGAATCCTGAGATGAGTCCTGGAGACTTGAGGAGACTTGCTGTCACTCAAAATCCAGTGAAAAACCATCAGCTAACTCTGATGTGAATAACTCTAAAGGAGTAAATAATAATAATGTCATTTAATTGTTAGGAAAGATATAAAAAGCAACCGCCAACTTAGTAGCTTGCGAAAAAAAAATATCTTCAGAAGTACTCGGTGAGGACAAGGTTAGTAGAAAATTCCTCTCAAAAAATACATTGATTTTTGGTTACTCGTAAAATTTTTTGATGAATTATTGTGATATTTTTTTCTTTATTGAAAGGTGTTACTAATCAGCTAAATTATTTGTCATCTGACATATCTTGACCTAACTGAAGATTTGTTTGAATTTACCGCGACAGATTTTAAGATTTAGTAGCAGATTGGGTTGAGACTTGAAATTGCCATTAAATCATGCCTCGCCCCTCTTCCACTCCCCCCACCTAGAAAGACCATAACAAACTCTAGGATGGCATATTCTGGAATCAGTTGTCATATAATTGTTAGGAAAGATATAAAAAACTTAATAGCTTGTGAAAAAAGTCTTCAGAATACTCGGTGAGGACAAGTTTAGTAGAAACTGCCTCCTCTTTTAAACCCGACCCCTAAAAAAAAAGGGAAAACACACTGATTTTCGAATCAGCTAAACTATTTGACAGCTGAAATATCTCGAAAAAACTAAAGATTTATTTCAATTTACCTCGTTACTCTCAATATTACCCATCGACTTTCCCAACAGATATTTTCTAACATGTATTTCACTGGAAATTCAGAATTCTTAATGAAAAAGAATATCACCAGCCTATTCAGAAGTAGTCTAAATATAAGACAATAAATATAAATCATAAATATGACACTAGAAAACCTAAAAGTAGGTAAGTGTTTTAGTTTGGGAAGAAAAAGAAAGTAGCTGGTCAACGGATTTTAACTAAGTCAAAAGTTAGGGTAGCACCTACTTTCCCCCTTTTTTCACTTTTTTGTGGCCCGCTGTTCACGAACAGTCACAATGACTATTCTCGGTCACATCTGTGTCAGGCGCACAGATTATAAACAACCCCTGTGTCTGGTATAGCCACAATATACCACCCATGATAAAAATGTCGAATCTCAATATTACAAAACGTGGGACCCAGGCTACAGGATCGGGTGTCATAATCGGCAGGTGCTCTCTTGATAGCCAACTATGGAGACCCGATCATCATCCTGCGAATGTTGGCTATTCTCTTTTCAGGTATTTGAATAAGGACATTAGCAACCAAAATTATCAGAGAACAAAACGCAAAACATGAACTAGAGAAAACAATCAACTTGGACTAGACTGCTATTTTAAGAGCAACCCTTCACAGAGAGGCTATAGGAAAAGAATGATAGAGATGTGGCAAGAATGTGCTAGTTTTTTCAGACAACAAGCGAAAGGCTTGCCGATCATGTTAGAACAATAATAAAAAGGGATGGTTTTCTGACCTTGAACTACTAGAAATACTCCTGAAAACACAGAAACAAAACAATACAATACCAGTCACATCAAGTGACGCCAAGCAAAAACAACAAACCAGAAATGAACTACAAAGTGAACCTGAAAAATCACAATCACAAAAACAAAAGATAAATGTAGAAAATATAAAGATAATTATGAGTAGTAAAAAGACTAAACTACCATCATTAAGAAACATAGAATCGATAACACTTAAAACAGAAACGAGCACGATAAATCATATCCTAACTTACATATCAACGAATAATATAACGGAGTAAAACGAACTAATCTATGCAGGGGCGAAATTAATGTGTGAGAAAATTGGGATCCCCTCAATAAGCATGAAGAAACATTCAAAACCAGGATAGGAAATTCTACTGGAAAAGCAGATAAAATATCTACGAAAACAGGACAAAATGATAAAATAAAAAGTTTCTGGAATATGTGGAAACAGAATGGAAAAGACAACACGAGAATAAAAACAGTAAAACTTGAGGAAATAAACCAGAAAGTTCTGGCGAAAGAAGTGATATTAAAGAGATATCGACAAAGGGTAAAACAATATAAAAAGAACTGGACATTCCAAAATAACGAAAGAAAATTCTACCAACAACTGAGAGGGTATGATAAAAAAAACATACCAACAACCGGACGCCAATGAAACCGAACGTTTTTGGACGAAAATATGGCAACCAAAAAAGTATAACGAAAAAGGCGGATGGATAAATAATATGATGAGAGAACTAGAAGGAATAGAAAAAGGCCCAAAAGGGGAAATACACATCGAACTACTTAAAAAGACACTTAAAAGATATCAAACTGGATAATTTCCGGCCGTGATGGAATACATAGTTTCTGGTGCAAGAAATTCACCACCATTCACGACTAACTAGCACTAGAAATGAGCAGATGCTTACAAGATGCAAAAGTACCTGACAGGATGACCAAAGGAAAGACCACATTAACCCAAAAAGACCCACGCAAAGGCACTGCTCCAAAAATTATAGACCAATAACTTGCTTACCTGAGATGTGGAAAACATTAACAGCACAAATATGGAAAGAGATCTACTACTCGCTAACAAGCCGCGATTTGTTCCCTGAAGAACAGAAAGAATGTCGCAAAGGATCCAGAGGCACAGCAGAGTTACTCAACGTAGATCAACACATTTTAAGTGAAAGCAAAAGCAGACGAATAAAACTTACCTACGCCTGGATTAACGACAAAACGGCATATGATATGGTTCCGCAAGGCTGGTTAATAAAATGTCTTAAAATGTACAAAATATCACATGAAGTCATAAACTTCATCGAGAAAACCATGAAGAGCAGTAGAGTTGAATTGACAGCAGGAGGGAAAAGCTTAGCAGAAACAAAGATCCAAAGAGGTATTTTTGAAGGAGATGCTCAATCACAATTACTATTCATAATTGCCATGATACTCATTAACCACATACTCAGAAAATGCACAGCCGGTTACAAACTTAGTTGATCACTAGAAAAGATGAATCACTTAATGTACATGGATGACATCAAACAATTTGTAAAAAATGCAAAAGAACTGGAAGCCCTAATACACAGAATATATAGTCAAGACATAGTAATGGAAATTGGCATTGAAAAATGTGCCATGCTTGTAATTAAAAGTGGCAAATGACATACGACTGACGGAATAGAACAACCAAAGCAAGACAAGAGTAAAACGCTCGAAGAAAACGACGCCTACAAATACTTGGGAATCTTGGAGGCTGACACTATCAAACAAGTACAAATGAAAGATAAAATCCAAAAAGAATATCTCAGGAGAATTAGAAAACTACTCGATACAAAACTCTTTAACGGAAACCTTATCAAACGAATAAATACTTGAACTGTACCCCTCGTTAGATACTCGGGACCCTTTCTCAAGTGGAACAAAGATGAACTTAGACAAATGGACCAAAGAACTAGGAAACTAATGACCATGCACAAGCCATTATATCCCAGAGACAACGTTGACAGACTATATGTATCAAGAAAAGAGAGGGGAAGAAAAAACTTGCTCGCATCGAAGACAGCGTTGACCTATCGATACATCGACTGAAAGACTGCACAGAAAAACACGAACGAGGACTGATTACAACCATCAGAAACAATACTGACAACACGATAGATAACAGAATGACAATAACCAGGAAACAAAAATGGGAAGAAAAACAACTCTACGGGCGTTTTATACGACTAAAAATAGCATTTCACTCGACAAAACCAGGACTTGGCAAAGAAAAGGAAATCATTAGAGAGAAACATTTCTCCAAATGGCGGCGCAAAACAACGCTATAAGAACCAATCATATCATGGCAAGAATAGATAAAACTCAACAAAATAGCTAATCTAGGCTATGCGGTGATAGAGATGAAACCATCAATCACATAATAAGCGAATGCAGCAAAGTGACCATTGTACCGATTGTGATTGGTGCTTCTGGCACAATAACAGAAGGATTATGAAAAGCCCTAGAGGACTTGGATGTTGGCGGACGGGTAGAGACTATCCAAATGACAGCATTACTGAGAACGGTCCAGGAGACTTGAGGAGACTTGCTGTCACTCGAACTCCAGAGAGAAACTATCAGCTAATAATGCTGTGAAAAACTCTAAAGGAGTAAATAATAATAATAATAATAATAATAATAATAATAATAATGCATAATAGATGAGAGATGGCGTAGATAAACTGTTTAAATCAAGAAATAAAGGATGAAGAGGACACGCCAGCGTTCAAGATAGCGTCGATACATCGACTCGAAGATTACATTAAAAATACTTGATATCATATGTGTACAAAAACTATTAAGAAACACTTAGAAGAACAATGTGAATATAAACGAACAATGAATATAATTACCTAAACTCTAATCATAAAATAACTTTTGATTAATTGACGTAGTTAAAAAAAATCAATCAACCAATCACTCAAATTATTCATCGTTAATTATGATATAATATTCTAATGAAATGATAAACATTACTAACTATTAAATGTCTTTTCAAAAGAAGTTTTAAAATGAAGACTAGTGTCAGCTCTACTGTAAAGTAGCTGCGTGATATTTTACTTGATTTTTATATAAAGTAGTGAAAGGCCGTAATTGAAACTTTAACAAGGCCACAAGTTCCTCATGCCGTACTACACTCTTGAAAGGGGTGATTATTCACCACGGATTTGAAATTATAAATGAATAATCTTTTGCCAGATTCTCATATCATTGTCGACTCATTTATCTCAGGTACAACAAAAGTCCGACCATCAAACTTTGTTTGATGCCGAACAAACATGATTTTGCCATTGCTGTGAAAAAGTCCGCGTTTGCAACGGTATAATTCACTCAGTGCTTATCATAATGTAAAGTACGTTAGCCCAACTTCCAGTCCATCAGTTTTGTATTATATGCCGTTCTTTGGTCTTTAGCTTCGAGGATTTCCTCATCGGACTTCTAGTCTGGTCGATTAAAACCGCTTCCTGTCTCCCCAGCGCGCTCTGTATTATCGCTGGCTATTACTTCCTTTTTGGTCCTTTGTATCCAGTGTGAATGATCTGTTAACTTGTACGCGCGTCCTGCGTGAACCTACAAAAGAATGGACGCCTTTCGAAGCCGAGCCGTCTTTTAAAGTTACCCAGTCGATATTACTTGTTTCTTTGTGTTCTATTCTGCCCTAGAGCTAAAAGATGTCTCAAAGCCTATTCACCTCTGCAGACGGACATTACACCTTCACGCAGTTGCTTTTCGAAACCTTCATATGTACCGTTTAATACTCACCAATAACAATGACAGCAGCAGCAGTTGAAGTACTGACTTGTGTATATATATATATATATATATATATATATATATATATATATATATTGCTCGAATAAAATTTTAGTAATAAGCGATTACTATACGCTGGTTTAATCATTAAATGCTACTATATCTGTAGCTTCAGTTACACTATGCACAAAAACGCTGGACGTAAGCAGATGTAATTAATTTATTGATTACTGTTTTATTTTATGGACATGACCATATATCTAGGTTTATTTTGTACCAAATTTGGTTTGGTTTATGGCACATGAACGGCTATAGGTTATTCAATGCCAAATCAATTTTTTTATACAGAGACAGCTCAAAAAATAAGTGTATTGTTTAAATGTTAAAAACATTTCTAAATTAAGCTACTCAGTTTAGTCAACAAAATTAAATGGTATTGCTACATATAACTTACAATTCAATTAAACATCAGTCATTTATCTACACGCAGTTAAATATCAAAACAGTTCCATTTAAAACAATTCAGTTTAGCATAAGTACACTGTTTAAATATAAAAACAGTTCTATTTAAAAGAATTTAGTCTCGTCTTCCATTGTCTCGTCTTCCCTCACTGCTCTGGACCTCATCTCATCCGACTGGTCTCTCTGCTGTCCGGTGTCGACTGTCCTGTCCGTCGTCCGTCGCCAACTGCCTTCTTCGAGTTCCTTTGTCCAAGTCCCTTCTCGCGTTCCCTTACCCACTTCTCGTCACGCCGAGATCTCGAGTCTCTAACCATTTGTCTGGTTTCGCGCCAAAACAGACAAAGAAATCGTCTGCTTGGCAGACTTCCTTCATAGTGTTACAAATAATAACGTTTTAATATATATTATTTGCATTTAAAAAAAAATATTTGCATATGATTTTAAGGTAACAAAGTATATGCTTAATGAACAGTTATCAATTCAAATTGTATCGCCCTGTCAGCGAATCTTAGAATACGCAGACTGTATTCCATGCAGATAGTTAAGACGATGCATCTCAAAATGGGTGTCCTTTGTATGGCACTAAACGGCAACTGAGAGTAAAGCTCCAGCTCTGGTATCTAAGAATTGTCGAGTAGCACTTCATTAATATTACTCCCATGTTCACTCTGATTTTGTGTTGTTACAACTAATAGGGCTTCAGCTATAGGTAAAATTATTATGTTTGAAATAAACAAACTCGAATCAATAAGACCGAGTGAAAAAACAAACAAAAACTTAAGAAATAACTCTAAAACAATATAAATATGAGCGTATAATGACGGCGATTCCTTCATTACTTGGCTAAAATAAGTGTTGATCTGAAATTAATTGCAACGCCGGAATGGTTTCATCTCCACAGTTACAAGGTGGGCGTGGGGCTCCTTCAAGAATTCACTCAAAATGGGTGCCGTAATTTTCGGCTCTTCACCAACTAACCATTTTCCTCTTTTTTATCCTGCGTCAACATTCACGCCTTTTCATTTGTGTTTCTTTTGGTCAATCACAGCCAGCGGACGATTTGCAGTTGATAAAATTTTATTTTTATCTTGGGCGTCTGCTGCTATCCTGACCTAGGCTTGGTGAACCTCTAAGTCGAGCTAGGAAACAACCTACTTGTAAAATAATCAGCTTGAGTACCTTATTATATAAAGAACACTCACAATTACATTGAGAATATATACCTCGCCAGCACTAACATGATATATTGAAGTTTTTATGCTATTTTTTCCCAATTATGTTTGATCTTTTTCAGTTTTTCGTTTCTGAGCCAGGGATTAGTACCTCACAGAGTTTATCATTAATTTCCATGAGGAAGTTTGTTCAGGTTAACAGATGACCTTTCACTTAAAATTTAAAAACAAACAAGAACACTGTTTTTGCTTTATAACAATGGCATTTTTTTAATGGCTGGCTGGTTGGAAGCTGATTAGTAGGGAAAAATTAATTTATATCTCCAATAGTTTTGTCACCGAAAAAAAAGATAGATATATATTTGTAAACGATGCATTTATTTGCAGACTGCTTCACAAGTTTTTTTTTTTTTTAACCTGAGTTTCAATGATGTATAATTTCTTTATAAAGTATAACTAATAACATACGTTTTGATTGTATAATTCAAAATAGCAAAACCCTGGTGTATTGGGGATGTCCTCGTGGTGTAATGGTTAAAGCGATGGACTGCGGAATCCTAGTACGCGAGTTCGTACTCCAGTCGTGCTATTACGTTCACTTTCGGGCCAATACCCTTGGGAAAGTTACGAACCCCCTTATCCTTCCAACTATGGGTTATATAGTACCAATACTGTTCTTCTAGGAAAATGGCTTTGGCATTAAATAACCTGCAAATATTGATATGCCATTAAACAAAGACACAAAACCTGGTGTATATATTTTGTAGGTATTTAACTTTTGCTAAAACATTGATAACGAAACTGTTATTTAAAGAAGTGCTTGGTGCAAAGAAATGGAAAATGTGACTCAAAGATAATTCCTAAACGAGGCTTTTTTTCGTTGTATTTCACGTTGATGGCATTAGTAAAGGCGTGAATCCATATGTTCTTCCCCCAGGTTGAATAGTTGGGCCAACTCTGTTATATAGGCCTATTTGAGAACTAATGAAGGAACACAGACATTCTGAATTCAAACAAGCTTTACGCGACTGAATAATTTGACCTTATCTTGCATCCTAGGCATGATGGAAGGTCTGGGTCAATTCATATTCTTATTCAAGACGATAGTATTTATAATATTTTGGTCATTCATTTCGGTTTGGTTTGTTGGTTGGTTGGTTGATTCGTTGGATTTATGTGTTTGTTCGTTAGGAGATTTTTTTATCGCATAACAACAATTGCAGGTCATTAAATGCCAAATACTGCTTATATATATATATATATATATATATATATATATATATATATATATATATATATATATATATATATATATATATATACATATATATATATATATATATATAATCCAGATGATTTGTTAACTCATTTTTGCAATAACATTTTTAAACAAACCTGAGCTCATTTTTTTTGGCACACAGTTGAATTATTTGACGCATTACTACATAAAAGTCACAATCTAATGAGATTTATTTGTTTACATACATATTTTGCAGGTAATTTCATTTTTAAATCTGTCAGAAGTAATTTGTGTGCACACTATTAATGCTATTGTTTCTACAGTTAAATGTTACCAATTATTATCTATTCGATATTAATCATTTCTTTGTACACAGTGAAGCAGTTAAAATTATTGCTATATAACACTACTTATTCTATTCTAAACTATTCGTTTGCTTACAATTAAATGGCCCTAGTTATTGCTATGTAATACCAATATTTCGATTTATACAAAACGTTAATGTGTTTAAGTACTACAATTTAACATTAATAATTCTACACAACATTACTTATTCCCTTGCACACAGGTTAGTAGTTGTATGTATTGCTCTTCATCACAAAAATTCAATTAAACATTCATTTGTTTGCATGCTTAAATGATCAAACTTCTTTCTTCAAACAATTCAATTTAGCATAGGTCAATTGTTTGCACACAGTTTAAATGTCAAGCTCTTCTATTTAACCCATAGGCAGGAATATATCATGTGCTACCACTCCTGGGCTGAGTGGGTCTGGTAGTGATGGTAATGAAAGGGTACTCCGCATTCCCCAAAGCTCCAGCATTTCGAAAGCCTTACCATCATATTTTTAGTGTCATATCTAGGATATTCGTTGGAGGAGTCGGTGTATTCTACAGCCCCAAGTGACTGGGATCGGTTTGGTTTCGATAAGTTTTTTATTCTCTCCTATTTATTTAATGATATATTATCCTTTGTTTGTTATTTAATGACAACGCCATCGTTTTAAAAGAACATTATTTTCCAGTCGCCTTAGGCTGTAGAATACACCGACTGCTTCTCTGCACAGGGGTAAGACACCCCCCACCAATGAGTGTCTTGGATATGACACTAAACAATCTGATGGTGATGTTCCTGCAGTGTAGGAACTTTGGGGAATGCGGAGTACCCCTTCATTGCCATCGCTCCCAGGTCCACTCTGGCCCGGAGTGGTAGCACCTGATAGGGCCCTATCTATGGGTTAAATATAACTAACAGCATTCTTATGCTAAACTAAATTGTTTGAGTCTGAATAGGCTGAAATAGAAATGTTTTTTGACAATTAAACCGTACTTACATTTAAACTGCGTGCTAATGCTTAACTGAATCATTTAAAGTAGAACTGTTTTTCGACATTGAAACTGTATTTACACTTAAGTGAATTGTTACACATAACGGCGTTAAATAACCTACATAGGTTGATACGCCATAAAACCCAACAAATCAAACCTAACTTAAACGAACATTAATAGTAGTATTTTGACCACAGAAGAGGAATAACGGGTTTCATACCTTTGCCAAAGCTATTACTACGAAAGTGAACGGAATAACGTGACTGGATTTCGAACTCGTTCTCTAATCTTTGTTGCCTTTAGCAGACATTTTTAAGCAATGCTTTATGCTATATAACTTGAAATCAAAGATGCTTTTTTTTATTGTTATGATTTTTTAATTCAGTTCGACTAACCTGCATCATTCGATCCATGGAAAACAAATCATAAATCATCAGAAACCGTGCTTGGGGTCACGAAAATTTATTGAATTGAATAAAGAATTTATTCGCCTAATAGAATCAAATGCATGTCTGGAATACAGCGCTATAATTCGTATTCATAGAGAATATAAATATAAGCATTGTCTGTAGTATATATATTAGCCATTTTTATTGTTCTCTGAGCCATTCATTTGTGTTCCACCATATGCTCTCCAGAGCAGAAACAGCCGCGCAGATAATTTATTGATGAAACGTCGTATTGCAATTGCTTTGTGTATCTGTTGCAGAAAATAACAGTTGTGGCAAGCTGTTCAATAAATTATTTGAACAATTCGAGTATTTTAAAAGGAAAAAAAAATGAAGGTTGAGTTTACTGCCTATTCCAGCGGCATAGAAAATCGACTCTAGAATTCTTCTTTTTCTTTTCTCCTGACTAGATCGTGTGTTGAAAAGTGTCGAGAAAGACGGGGGAACGTTTACAGTTAAGTTCCCCGAATGCCTTCTAAATCACTAAGTGTGGATTTCCACTATCTTGCGGGGAGGTAAATCAAAATAGCTCCTCTACATTAAAAGCTGATATCAAAACGTTTTCTCGCAAAAGGAATTCCGAAGAATCCTTGAATTATAACAGAAGTTTTCATCATCTTTAAATAACACACACACACACACACACACACACACACACACACACACACACACACACACACACACACATATATATATATACATATATATATATATATATATATATATATATATATGAACAAATAATTGATACAGGACAAATTATATACACATAATATTAGGGAATCATATATGAATCTGGAGAACAAAAATTATACTTAAAAGAAAGATATAAAGGTCCTCTCTCTCCGTTACTTTTCAAACATCAACACAGGGGAAACGAGTAGTTAAATTGTGATTATAAAGCAGTATATGTGACTAATGGAGAAAATGGGTGGGAGGACATTATGTCACACAAGAACAAAGAAAGTCTCCGAATATATGCAAATTATGACTTGGTCACTCTCTCTCTCTCTCTCTCTCTATATATATATATATATATATATATATATATATATATATATACTGCTTAATGAATTAATAATGAGGTGACATTTATACTTTTCGTCCAATAAGTATGATTTGGAATTTAACGAATGTTTTTTAGAATGATGCCAACAGTTATATGAGGAGACATTATAGATTTTTTAAGTTTCTACTAAGTGTAAACAAACTGTATATATTTGCCTGAGTATCACTATACTTCTATTTTGCAGATTAACAAACTTTATAATCCTGAAAATATGGGTCACAAATGTAATTTTACTTCTTCTCAGAAGTCTCTTAAAACATCTATTATAAAATCTTATGTCTCTTATAATATCTAATCTTGCAAATGCCCTCGTCAGCCAGGGCTGTAAAATACACCAACCGTATCTCAGCTGGACCCCTCCCCCTACTTTATCTCAGGGATATGACACGAAACTATCTGATGAAAAGGCTCCCGTATCGACGGAGCTTAGGGAAAGTTTGAATGCTTCTTTCATTGTGACAGCTCCCTGGCCTACTCTGGCTCCAAGTGGTAGCACCAGAAAAGGTCCTTTCAATGGGTCCAATAGAACTGTTTAGCATTTAAACTGAGTGTAAAAACAAATAACATACATGATTGAATTGTTTGAAATAGAACTGATCACTCAATTCTGTGTGAACAAATGACTGATATTTACTTGAAATTTTAGTCACATATAGCAATACTTGGAACCTTTTAACTTGGTTGATTTATACTAAACTGAATTGTCAGAAAAATAACTCTTTGATCATTTAACGTTATCTAATTAACGTGTTTCTAAATAATATATTCAATCCTTATCATCCTCATCATCATGTCGGGCTTCCAGCACGGATCTCCCTGATTCTCACTTGCCAATTGTCTCTATCGTCCATCGCTCCCGTAACTTGTATCGCCAGAGAGCTGTTCTATATAGGTTCAAGCTGGTCATCCTGCCTTTGCTTGTCTCTGTGAAGAGACTCCCAGGAGTTTTATCGCTCATGCGTTCGTCTTTACTTCTTCAGCAGTGTCCCGCATGTCTTGGATAGTTTTCGTGATGGGTGGTATGTGGCCGTATAGCTGCCTTTTTGTGAGGTGTTACTTCCAGACTTGTTCAGAAATGTTCGTAGTATTCTTATGTAATTGACATCAAGCTTTTTTCTCCATACGTTTTGTTTGCGTCCATGTAGTTTATCCATATAGGAGTATCTACACGAGCGTTTCTTGAAAAAATTGTGTTTTATTTTATCCTTCCATATGACTGGTAGCCTATAGCAAGATATCCATGCTGTTCCTAGTCGTGTGTTGAATATATTTAAAAAAAGGATTTTTCATTAAATAACCCAAAATGGTTGATGTGCCAGAAAAGTAAACCAAACCAATGATCTTCCAAAATGTTAATGAATATTGGAAATATACAATATACCTTAAATATATCCCCAAAGTTTGCAAAGTTTTTGTAGCTCATAGGGAAGAATATAAGAAAGGAGATATAGGTCGCTAAAGAATTGTTTTTCAACTCAATGTAACAGGAAAATCGATATCTTATTCTGATAAAGGTCGGGATATCAACATGATCGGTAACAACGCCTCTATTGACAAAAATATGTGTACAAAATACACACACACACACATATATAAATATATACATATACACGCAAACATTCAAATATATAAATATATATATAAATATGTATATAAATACATACATATAAATAAATATATACACACACATACATATGTATAGATATATATATATATATATACACATACACATATATGTGTATACACACACACACATATATATATATAATCATCCACAGACAGATCTGTTTCGTTCTATCAGAACTCATCAGTGTGGCTAGACAGTATCTCCCCGTAGCTGGGATCGAAACCCAGTTGACTAAAAACACCACACCAAAGCTTCTAACCATTTAGCCACGAGGAGACATTAGCTACGAATTACATTTTAAACGGTTATGAATCACAATTACTATTGTTTACATACATCCGTTCAACGGCCGCCGAGATCTCAATTCAAATACGAAGAGACTCGCAAAGGCGCTAATGGCAACACGATTACTTCTTCACTAGAGGAGTCGACCCTACGGGGGTAAGGGAGTATATATCTATAGTCATCCACAGACAACACTGTTTCGTTCTATTAGAATTCATCTGTATGGCTAGACAGTATCTCCCCGTAGCTGGGATCGAAACCCGGTTGACTCAAACGCCAAGCCAAAGCTTCTAACCATTTAGCCACGAGGAGATATTACCCACGAAGTACATTAACATGAAAGTCAACTTTTCGAAAGTTTTGTTCATGGATCAATCTCGTGCAATACTTGATGGTATTTGCTGTTGGAGGAAATTATGGGTTTTAATGTATGAGATCGTCATGGACGTTTGTGGCGCAATGGAGGAGAAATTATCATGATTTGATCTGGCATTATTGAGTGTATTAATAGTGATTCGTGGAAAGGGCTCAAATTTATTAAAATTAGTGTGAATGCCTTCCTGAGAGAGCCCCTTGAATGTTGCTAACCAAAACCAAGGATCATCTTTAAAACAACCAATATATTTATGCAAGATTACATTACGTCCTCTCGCACGAAGCACTCAAAATTACAGACTAAATGTAACATTCAGGCTTCAGACAACCTTGAAAAATTAACTGACCCTCCAATTACCCAGTTATAAGCCAAATCAAAACTTGTGGAACATTCTGAAGCGACGAGTTAATGGGAATTGAAGCATTTAAAAAAGCTAGCGGGACATATGGCAGGCAATAGTGAATGTATTGCACAGAATTACATCAGGGGAGTATAGAAACTGACATGATCTATAGATCAGCGCCTTATCCAAATCAACTCAATAAAAGAATCGTATATCACTTATTAAACAGCCCTATTATCATATTTAACTGATCATTTGTTGATTTCTGTTTATTTCATTTTTGTATCTCAATCCATCCATAATAATCTACAGTTGCAGCAATTAAAATTATATATTCTTGTTTGAATAAGAATTAATTACACCTCGCAAATAATTTGGAACAATTATTTACCTTTTGTTCTTGTGTTGGTGTTTGTTCTGGGTTGTTAGGTTATGCGTTGTTTAGTAGTGTGGTGTTTCCATTTTCCGAAATTGGCCATTTATTTCGGTTAGGCTGCTTTTCATTGTTAATACCAGATGTGCCCCGTGCTGTATTACTATCTTGTTCATTATTTCTAGTATTACAAGTTCAGAATATTAACCTTTCTTTAACATTGTTCTGACTTGATTGACAAATCTTTGAATAGTTGTCTGAAAACTAGCATACTCTTGCCAGATTTCTATCATTAGTTTCATGTAACTTCTTTGTGTAGGGTTGCTCCTAAAAAGCAGAGTAGTGCAAGTCGAATTTTGTTATTAGTCCATGTTTTGTGTTTTTGTCTCTGGTTGGTGTGGTTTCTTAACTCGTTATTTGGGTATCTGAAAAAGAAACAGGCAACATTTACAGGATGATGATTGAATCTCTTATGTTGTCTATCAGGAGAGCAGCTACCAACCATGACACCCAAGCCTGTTGTCTGCGTCCCACGTAGTGTCAAATTTTGATTCAGCATTTTTATCATGAGTAGTATGTGACGGCAAATTAAAATAAAAGATCCCCGGATGAGCAATAATTTAAACGCGTATGGGAACAGGTGCATTTAAATATTGTTATCACCAAACGGGGTTTATTTTTTGCACGTGTGAGGAGGGGGAGGCTTGGCACTTGATCCCTCGTAGAATAAGTCCTTGTTCAGTGTTCGTTCTCGGGCATGTAGGAACTGGCATTTTATGTGGGGGTTAATTTATGGCTAGACTGACCGCCGTTGGCAAGGGGTTTCCAAGTTTCACATTATACACACACCCACCAAGGCCACTAGTTCTTCCCCCCCTAGAACAATGGAAGATATGGCCCTCTAGGTTTAGATGTAATGATATTAATTATAGTAGACGACAACCCCGGTTACTCGTGTAATATTTTTAAAGGAATTCATATAGGACAATTTAAGCCAGGATAACATAAGGCAAATAGAAGCTGAAAAAGAAACATGAAATAACAACTTGGTATTAAGTGACACAAATGAACAAATTCAACATGTGGGAGCATGAAAATATATCAATCTTTTTACTACACACGTTGATACACATATTCAACGCGTCGGCTATATTGTTAATGGATAGTACATAAACGTAAATGTCTTTCTTCTTTTCTTTTCTTTCTTCTTTAGTCTTTCCTCAAACTGAGAGAGAGAGAGAGAGAGAGAGGATATATAATTGGGTATAGGGAGAAACAGTCTTGAAGTTTACTTATCTTTCCCCGATAGATTCCTGTGGAGAATATTTCCTCTTTTACAGGCTAACAGACTTTATGTTATTTTTAGTTCTGGCTTAAAAGTATGGCTCTTCTACTTGCCCAAGATATTTTCCGTCTTCCCCCAGTGATTTCGGCGGTAGTTTCAAGATGTTTTATCACTTCAACTACTGTTCCGCAAATCCCGGTTCTGGTGCTTCACCTGGAGTTTGGCATTAGGTCCATCCACTGCGACCTCTGTCCAAAAACTGATTTTCCTATTTCCGCTGACAGGAAGAAGGTGCCACTTCCGTTTTAGGGTCCTAGCCAATCATTTAGCTTCTACCTTCTTCCTTCCCCTGCCAGGCGACCCGAGTGAGGTCACAGAGTACAGATAAACTGACCCACATTTTTTCTTCCTTCAACAGCCAGTCGAAGTTGACCCACATTCTTTGTTTCTCTTTTAACGGTCAATCTTTGGCGGCTTGCTAATTCAAGCACGAGGATGGTAGAAATTCCTTATTTCTCTTCTCTCGGTGGAAGATCACGTGATAAGTATATGATTTTTATACCAGACACACGGGTTGTTTATCATCTGTGTACCTGAAACAGATGTGACCAAGAACAGTCATAGGAACTGTTCATGAACAGTGCGTCACAAAAAAAAAAAAAAAAAAAAAAACACCCTATTTTTTTTCGCTTAGTTAATGTCCGTTATCCTGCTATTTTGTGTATTGTTTATCGAATTAACACCCTGAGATATTTTCAGGTTTTCCTGTATCTCCTTTATGGTCTATATTTACAGCCTTATTTTGAGACTTTATTTCCAAAGAGTCTGGTCATATTTTATTAGATATTAGGCTCCAGATGTCTTTCCGGTTGTATTGAGGACGATAACTGTTCTTAGCGCTTTTAGACTTCTCAGGTGCGTATTTTTCGTCGATTAAGGCAAGCCATAAGCCATAAAGAGTTTAGTGCAGTGAATTTTAACAAATCTTTCGTGATTTCGAAATAATTTAGCTGAAAATGATTTGGGGATTTTAAAAGTCTTATTTAAAATACAAAAATAACGACAGATATTACGAGTAACGGAAAAAAATCAATGATTTTTTTTTTAATTAGAGATATTCTACTGACCCGATTTTCTTCGAACATCACACAGCAATGATTCGTTCGTCTGCTTTAATGACAGTTCAATTCCTGCCATCAAAACTTTCTTGAAGACCGATCTTTCAGGACACTGATTGGCAGCACATACTCTGATTCGAAGCCACAAGAGGTGGGAGTTCCTCAGGGCAGTATTTTATCAGTATCCCTATTTATAATAAAAATAAACAGCATAACATCCTGCCTCCCTCCAGAAATCAAAGGGTCATTATATGTAGATGACTTCCTCATCTGCTATAATTCAAAAAACATGACAACCATAGAAAGGAAAGTACAACAATGCATAAATAAAATCCAAAAATGGACCACAGAAAATGGATTTACAATTTCAAATAGTAAAACAAAATGTGTACACTTCTGTCAAATCCACAAGATGCACAACCACCCTAAACTTACATTACATAACACTGAAATACCCATAACAGATGAACATAAATTCCTTGGCATTATCTTTGACTCTAAATTATCCTTTATCCCACATATAACAAAGCTAAGAATAAAATGCAATCAAGCCATGCAACTATTGAGAGCCATAGCCCACACAGACAGGGGTGCTGATAGAAAGACACTTATCAAGCTATATAGATCTCTAATAAGATCAAAACTTGACTATGGCTGCTTCATATACGGAGCAGCCAGAAAATCTTACTTACAACGACTGGAAACAATACATTACCAAGGACTTCGCCTTACTTTAGGAGCCTTTAATACTTCCCCAAAGGAAAGTCTATACATAGAAGCAAACGAACCCCCTCTCTATTTAAGAAGACAAAAATTAGCACTACAGTACTACATCAAACTCATCTCCTGTCCACAAAATCCTGCTTATGACTACACCGGCAAAACAAAATATGAAAACCTGTATCAAAATAACCCAAAAAAAAATCAGACCTTTTAGCTTAAGAATAAGTGACCTCCTCAACGAAATCAAAATCAACACTAAAATAGTACACCATACCATACTCTCCAAAACGGCACCATGGACCATAAGGCAACCAACTATAAACTTAGAACTGGCTAAGTTACCCAAAATAAAAACACACCCTATCACTTATCAAGAGAAACTCATAAAAATACAAAATAAGTTCCCAGATCACTATCACATCTATACAGACGGATCCAAACAAGGAAAAAAAGTAGGTTGTGCTGCTATTTCTCAAAAAAAAGAAACGCTAAAACGCCGACCTAATGAAGCTTCAATTTACAGTGAAGAAACCACAGCCATTGATCTAGCTATGAATATAATAGCAAATCATAAAGCTTCCAAATTTATCATATACACAGACTCCAAATCAGTCCTACTAGCACTACAGAACACATATACATCATCCCCCTTGATCACAAAGCTCCTAAACAAACTAAACACCCTCTCTAAAAATAATAACATCATATTCACCTGGATACCAAGTCATATTGGCATCCAAGGAAATGAAAAAGCAGACAAAGCTGCAAAAAAAAGCTCTTCAAATTGATATGTGCAAATCAAAAATCCCATATACAGATCTAAAACCAACCATAAAGAAATTTGTATCTGACAAATGGCAGAAATCATGGGACAATCAGACCCAAAACAAACTCCATGAAATACAAGAAGCTATCGGAGAGTGGCCAACAGGCTACAGAAGCATCAGATGAGAAGAAGTAATACTTGCCAGATTGCGTATTGGGCACACCCACATTACTCATTCACACCTGTTAAAAGGGGAGGATGTCCCAGTGTGCCCATCATGCAAAGTACAACTCACAACCAAACATAACCTTCTAAATTGTAACAACCTTAAACATATCCGTACCAAGTACTATCAAGCAAGAAACCTGAGGGACATCTTTAAGAATACAAACCCTGAAAACATTTTTAATTTTCTAAAAAAAAGCAACTTTTTCAGCAAGATATAACCAAACATCTCTATAGAACCGCTACTTTAATGACTGAAATTCAAAATAACCTTTTTGGCATTAAATGACCCACAGGGGTTGATATGCCGTTAAACAAAACTCAAACTCAAAACACAAACTCAAACTAGTACGGGAAGGGACTTTATTATTATTATTCACCCCTTTGAGATTTCTTTTTACATCGGCGTAAGCTGATGGTTTCCTATTGGAGTTTGAGCGACGCGACAGCAAGTCTCTTCTAATCGCCAGCACTATTCTCAGTATTCTGGCGGATCATAATAACTGACCTCTTATTTGCAAGCCTTCCATTCATTTTTAAAATCCTTTGAGGATTGTTCCAAGTTCTCCACCAATAATTGGTATTACCTTTACCGTCATATTCCATAGATTTTTAAATTCTAAAGCAAAGTGTTCGTTCTAATCTCTGTTTTCCTTTTTTTGTTTTATTTTCACCCTGTTGTCAGCCGGGAAGGCAAAGTCCACGATTTGATAGATTTTTTCTCTTTTTTTTTTTATTATCACTAGGTTTGGTCGTCTGGCTGAGATTAGGTGATTTGTTTGTATCTCAAAATCCCTAGGGAGTTTTGTGCGTTTCATTCTCTGGGACAGAGTCCATGTTGTACATATACTACTAGTTCATATGGTGAAAGTTAATTTTTTGCGCAGTTCCCGGTGGATTACTTCCCCCATCCAGTCAAATCTAGTCTTATATTCTTTTAAATCTAATTTACAGCATTTACTTATATGATTGATCGTTTAGTCTCGATCATAACCTAACCTAACTTATTATTTTATAGTGTCTTGTATATTTCTGCTTTTACATTATTGGTCCTCATGGCGTTGTTTTATGCAGCTAGCAGAAATGAATATTTCGAAATGACGAAATTGATTTGTTTAAATTTTTCCGCGTTAAATTCTACATAGCTTACGTGTGACTTCTGTCAGTAGAGTGAGTGGAGAAAAAGATGTTGGTAGGATAGTAAAAAAAGGATGGAAATTACTTTAGAATCGAATATTCTACAATGTCAAGTGACCTCTATCTCTTAAAATAAAAAGAAACGAGAAGTCAGGAATCGGAATCGAAGAGCTGTAAAAAGATAAACGAATATTCGCTGTGAGCTTTTTTGAAGAGAAGAACGTCTGGTTAATAAAATATGTCTTTAAGTTAAAAAAAAACATTGATTTCGTTACACGTGCAATCTTTTGACGAATAGTTGAAATCTAAAAAATGACATTTTCTTTTCTATGTTTTTACCAAAAGTATTTCGAAATCACGAAATAGATTTGCTTAAATTCCCTCAGTCGATGAAAATATATGTACGTGATATAGCCTGAAAACGTTAACAACAATTACCGTCCTCAATGAAACCAGAAAGACATAAGGAAGCTACTGTTTATTAAGAAAGGAGCAGCCTAAGTGGAAATAAAGCCTCAAAATAGGGCAGTGAATATAAACCCAAAAAGGTTATACAGGAACACCTGAAACTAGCTCAGGTACTTATTTTGAGAGGTAAGATATAATAATAGCACTTTAAGTTAAAATTTAAAAAAAAGTATCCATCTATTTTCCTGTGACCCGTGTTCATGAACAGTCACTGTAACTGTTCTTGGTCACATCTGTGTCAGACGCGCAGATAATAAGCAACCCCTAGGTCTGGGTAGCCACAACATACTACCCATGAAAAATGACAAATCAAAACGTAAATCAACATGGGCCAATACGACAGGTTTGGGTGTCATGATCAGCAGGTGTTACCTTGATAGCCAATATGGGGGACCTGATGGGGATCCTCTAATGTTAGCTGTTCTTTATCATGGTACATACATAATTCTTCTTTCAGGTATACAAAGGATGAACAAATCGACTACTCACACCAGAGACCACAGCATAGAATATGTACAAGGGATGATAATAAACAAGTATTATACTGTTATTTTTGAAGTAACCGTCCCAAAAGAGGGTATAGGAAAAGATTGACAGAAATCTGGACAGAATTCAGCCGATTTAAGGCAACAAATCAAAGGCCCGCTGACCAGGTTAGGACAATAACAAAGAACGGTTGGTTTTCTGACCTTGAAATACTAGAAATCTACCAACAAATATATAGACAAACAAATCAGCAAACCCCCAACACAATACCCGATACAATAAATACAGGAAAGCCATAAACACCAAACCAAACAGTACGTGGCAAAGACTAATGCACTGCAAACACACAAACGCAAACAAAGACACAAGAGGGAAAATATATTTAGATACCATTAGAAGAATCATGTCTAAAAAGAAAACCACATTGCCTTATCTCATGAACCAAGAATGGAAGACAGTCAAGTCCGAAACAGAGAAAGTGAACGACTTATTGAGGAATGTACCCACTGACAACATCACGAAGTAAAACTACTTGATATATGCAGGAACAAAAGTAGACTGTAAAAAATCGTGGTTCCCTTGAAGACCACAGGCAAAAAGTGATAACCCGGGTGGGAACTCAGACTTAAATCGCAAATAAAAAGACTACGTTAACAAGCAAGAATACTAAAACCGAGCATTAAGAAAATTTCAGACGAAACTGAAAAAGCACAGCAACTAGAACTTAAATAAAGATTGACGAGACCAACCAAAAAATATTAACGAAAGAAGGAAGACTAAAAAGCAACCGAGAGAAGACCAAGCAATATAGAAAAGCAGAATGTTCAAAAACAACGAAAAGAAATTGAACCAACAATAATAGGCTAATCCATATCAAAAACCGAATGTGAGAGAGGCAAGAAGATTGTGGAGCAAAATATGGGAACGCTAAAAAAGATAGCGAACTTGGAAATAACTGGCCTTGATGGCACACATGGATGTTGGTTTAAAAATATCACCCCCATACACGACAGACGTGCTACTGAAATGAGTAAATGCATGCATAAAACTGAAATACCCAAAGGGATGACCAAAGGGAAGAAACTCTAACCCAAAAAAGAAACACTCCAAAGAATTGCTCCAACCAACTATAGATTCCTAACGTGCCTACCGATGATGTGAAAAATACCGATGGAACAGTTTCGGTAGCAGATCTACGACGCATTGACAAGCCTTGGAATCTTCCCCGATGAACAAAAATGATGCCGTAAGAGAAGCAGAGGCACAGAAGAAGTACTATATATAGATCAACATATCCTCAAAGAAAGTAAAACGAGTCAGAAATATCTATCTATGGCCTGGATTGACTAAAAAAAGCTTACGATACGGTACCCACAAGCTGGATACTATACTGTCTTAAAATTTATCCAATACCCGTCCAAATTGAAAAGTTTGTTGAGAAGACCATGCTAACCTGGAGAGTGAAATTGATTGCCGGAAGACAAAGCTTAACAGAGGTAAAGATAGAAAGATACAAAGAGTTATATTCCAATGAGATGCACTATCATGTTTACCACATATGAGAGCCATGATGCCACTCAAGGACTTCCTGTCCCAGTGTGAAAATCAAAGAAATCGAAAAAAAGAGTCCTCACCAAGTAACTGAGAAAGCTATGGAACATGAGTATGACTGTTTAACCAATTGTGACTGGTGCACTTGCAACTGAATAAGTTAGAAATCGGAGGATCAATCGAGACTATTCGGACTACGTCATTGTTAAGGTCGGCTAGTGTATTTGAAAAGAGTCCTTGGGACCTTAAGAGACTTGTCACTCAGATAAAATACTACCAGCTAAAACTGGTGTGAAGAACTAAAAAAAAATGAAATGATAATGATGATAATAAAAAATAAATCCAACTTTATAAACAAATTATATTTGCACGACAGAGTATCTGTCTTACAGAATGAGACGCCTTAAAACATCTAGACTTTGGGGATACAAACAGATCGACTGATCCAGTCCAGACGACCAGACCTTGTGATAGTCAACAAAAATAAAAATCAGAATAAAACAAGAACCTACTGAATAGTGAACATTTTCAGTTTGGATCGACCACAAAGTTAAAAATAAAAGAAAATGAAGGGAGGGATAAGTTTTAGATCTTGTCAGAGAACAAAAAAAAACCTGGAAAATTAAAGTGACGGTGTTACCAGTTAAAAATGAGTGGCTCGAAAAAATCCCCAAAGAATTACTAAAGAGGATGGAAGGTTTAGGAATCAGATTATCAGTGGAGACCATACAAACTGCAATATTATTAAGATCTGCACGAATACTGGTGGGGTGTAAAGGTTAAAGAGATAGACTGCAAAATCGTAGCCCGCGAGTTCGAACTCCAGTCGTGCAATTACGTTCACCTCTGGACAAATATCGTTGGGAAAGGTATGAACCATTCTTTTCCTCCCAGCTATGGGATAAATAGCACAACCACAGTTCTTCTAGAAGGATGACTTTGGCATTAGATAACCCACGAATGTTGTTATGCCATTAAACAAAGAAACCAAACCAAACCGAATACTGAGACGATTCCAGTAGACTTGTGGAAATTGCTGTTGCTCAGACTTTAGTAAAAGACCATCTGCTAATGCCAGTGGAAAAAAAAATCACAATGAGGAAAAGAATAATAATGATTTCCCTTCACCTTACAACTCAATACAAGCATCAAAATTTTGTACATTTTGCACCATCGTTATGTACAGAATATCCCAAAAATAAAACAATATCTAACCTTACCCTCAAAAACTTTAACACGGTATGGCATCATGCTTAAAAAAAAAATAAGGGATTGAACATTCATTTATTGTCGATGCTGGAATACATTCTGAAGTGCTAGAATCTATATAAAAATAGAAGAGTCTATCCGGAAATGTGTTTAGTAAGATTTTCTTGGCTTTTGAAGGGTTAAAGAAATCTTGGAAAATAAATTTCCATGTATATTCAAATGTAGGAATATATATATATATATATATATATATATATATATATATATATATATATATATATATATTCGGAGGTCTTACGTCATTCGTTTCTTTGTTATGCAGTGAACTTTATAGCACTCCTTTGTCAATGGAAAAATATAATAATTCAATACGCATTAATACATTTAAGAGCGATTATTTTGTTGATGAATGCAAATGCTAGAATCTGTTTTTCCAATAATTGCAATTTGCAAAAAAATTTAAAAAAATCTCAAGTATCGAACGTCTTGCATTTTATTATGCTAAATTTAAAATGCAAAAAAATAATTTCAAAAAATCCATCAAAGAAATTCTACAAATTTCATAATTTGATTAAGGAAGATTATTATTCCGTGGAGAATTTGGCCTACTTCCTTAGTATTTTTTGTAACGCTCGGGAAAATTCACTAGTTTATTGTATTGCTAGCGAAGAAAATTCCAACTTCCAATGACCAATAAGAAATTATGCAACTGCTGATTACATTTCAACTCATCAATTCCGTCAAAATGAAAATTGCCACCAAGGAATACGTGTTTAGCCATTTGAAGACCGGACATTTTGCTAGGTTGTAATGAGAATTCACGTTTCATAGCCACAAACTCAAGCCTATTGATCTTTTTACGAGCCCATTTCTTATTGGTAAGAACCTGTCTTTCCTTCGTGCGAATCGCTTCATTTAAATTATTTTCTCACTCTATGTGAATTTGGCTGTTTTGTACAAACTCCACGCTGTCTGTAAACGTGGACTCTTTCATTTACACTGGGAGCGATTACATGCAAATAGCTAAATATGTTTTCTCGATTAAGATAAGCATACAGATTTTGATATGTATAGGAAATATACTGAAAAAACCTTGAAAAATCTATAGACCGTTTTATCCCATTAACTATCGATAATATAGTATCAATGTTGTTTTCTACAAAGATATACTTTCGCACGAAAGTTTATATACCATAAGACAAACAACCCAAACGATATGTTTTCATTATTAGTGTTACCATAATTTTTGCTGACAGTTTTAAAAAAATACAAGCAAAATAACTTATAACGTCCAACTGTCTTATTGAATCTATTCCACTTAATATGTTGGTAAACATTTGATATATTATATATATATATATTACTGTATTTATGTTGCAAATGTATCCTTGCTAAGCTCTGCATCCTTCACATATTTCACAGAGTATGAAGTCAGTTTCGGTGGTGCCCGTGGTGTAATGGTTATCGTCGCAGGAAATGGACACGGCGAAACGAGTTCAAATCCTGGACAAGACTGATTGCATTTCACATAGCACTAATACCCTTGAGAAAGGTATGAATCAAATACTTCCCCCTCCAGCTATGGGTAAATAGTAGGAAAGACTGGGTTCTTCAGCCTTGCGGAGGCAACTAGTCTAGGAGAAGGAAAACTCTGAATTCAAACCTGTTAAACTCCGCTTCACAATTGACCTTGTGTCTTATCCTGCCCGAGCGGAGGGGTTGGTAAATATGATAATGTCAGTTTAATTTGCAATGCAGCACTCTTTTTCGTGGAAGTTGGTTCAAAAACTATTTTGTTCTAACGGGTAACATTTTTTATTTTAGAATTAATTCGAAAAGAATAATAGAAGAAAATCATGTAAATATCTTTTTGTGATGCATGTATATTTTCTGAGCATTTCTATTGTACAGGGGATTTCAAAAATTTAAACATTTCATGGGGAAATATTTTACAATTTTAAAGTATTCACCAGGTTATCATCTCTTTTTAATCAATTTACTCCAACAGAAATATAAAGATTTTTCTGTCACTCGTGCAAGATTCAATGCGTATGCTGACAGGAACTGCGCAAATGTGGAGGGTGTTTGAAAATGAATTGTAGAGTTAGATCAATGAGTTTTTTTCCATTTATAATCAACCTATATTTTGAATAGATTATTTGGTTCTTTTAACATTTACTGTTAAATTCTATTTATATTTTAAAATTCATTTTAAGTAAATTTAAAAAAAAATCTTCTTGACTTCACATATTTTTTGAGATGTAGGAGACGTTGATAAGCGACGTAACTTTGAATTTAATAATATTTTCTGATCTCAAATTTAGTTTAGGAAAGTATAGTGATGATAAAGTTTACTTAGACCGAACTGACGTAAAGTGGGTTATAATAATGTATGTATATAAGTATGTCTGTATGAGAGTGAGACAGGGTGTAGCCATATCATGATATATCTATGAACATTTCATCCTTGTGGAGAGCCTCCCTGTTTCTGTAGCTAATTCGCAGGACTGAAATATCATCGCCAGCCTGTTTGAAATCCAGTCACATTATAATGTTCCCCTTTTGACAAATACCGTTTGGCCAGGTATATAGTTCCTTATCCTTCTAGGTATGTGTTCAATTGTACCATTAATGTTCTTCCTCAATGATTGCTTTTACATGAAATCATATAAATGCGTTGATATGCTCTTAGATAAAGAAACAAAACCAAAAATACCCTTACCTAGTCGTATGGGTCTGTAGAATACACTGACTGAAGCTTTGCAGAGGGGTAAGACCCCCTCCACCGAGTGTCCTGAATATGGCACGAAAAAATATGATGGCAAGGTTACAGTAATTCTGGAGCTTTGGAGAATCTGGAGTACTCCTTCATTGCCATCGCTCTGGCTCGTAGCGATAGCTCCGGATAGGGTCCTATCTATGGGTCAAATAAAACTAAACTGTGTACTTATGCTAAATATTTTTCTTGATAGAACTGTTTTTAAAACTGAGCTTGTGTACTTACGCTCAACTGAATTGTTTGAAATTGAACTGTTTTTGACATTAAAACTGTGTACTTATACGAAACTGAATTGTTTGAAATAGAACTGTTTATATGTATAAAAATGGATTTGGCATTAATACTCCACAATAGTTGATGTGCTATAAAATCTAACCAAACCAAACCAAACTTAATATATCATCCCTAATACAAATGCATGGATAATTACGTACCAACGTTATCAATGTTCAATTTAGGGGAAGATTTTTGTTCCTTGAAGGAAAGGGCAAAAGCAAAATCCTTATTTGCATTGGTAGCGGATTATGAGATCACTGCATACATATTTAATGGTATTGACGAAAACTAATTGTTCGTTTAAACAATGTTTTTATTATCAAAGTTTCCAAGACCTGCGTGTTACACCTCGTAAGTCCCATGGAACCTAGGAAATCCTAGATGCTATTTGGAAGTCAGAGATTGATAATATGGTTTTGATGTAACTGTTTAAACATAGTTTAATATCAGCTTCTCATGCCATGAGGAACCGTGCAAGTCTTGCATAATACATAAAACTAAATCAGAAGACAGTTCGTTTAACCTGCACAACAGAGGAAATTTCTTAGAAAAGGGATAAACGCATACTAAAAGATGAGATGAAAATATCGTTTCAGCTTTTTATTGATATCCATTAATTATCTCATATTTGCCTCCTGGTGCAAACGTAACTATTTCAAGTGCTCAATTCTTGAACTACTGATCGCTTCAAGAAGGAACAAGATAGGTCATTTTACCTCCGCACGAAATTTACCCTGATATATCACCCTCGAGAAAAATAACAAATGGTCAATCGCTCTCGGTTGGGTAAACTGATTGTCGTTTCTAAGAGATTGTATTCGCCGCTTTATTCACATAATCTATTCTCGTCAAGTATTTTTTTCAGAGTAACTGGGTCTGCTTTATAATATGTGCACCCATCTCTTGTTTATCTTTTTAATAAAGCTGTATAAATAAGCAATATAAATAATTAATTGTGAAAAAGAAAAAAGTCAATGGAAATGTCAGATTGATTCCTGGACACTAACTTTTACAGGATACAACAGAAATACTCCCCATATATTAAACTGTCACCTGGGGGAACCAAGACAAGTGCTAATAGTTGGGCCATCTAGCTAATGCGTTATAATTTTTCTTTCAGATAGGATCAGTTACTATCATAGCTTAGGCAGGTGCTCAATGCTTGTTTGCTGTTTAAATATATATTTTAGACTGGTGTTTTTGTCATACTTACGAATGTATAGACAGCTATCGATAGGCTCACGATCATATGGAAATCAGGCATGACCGATAAAATGAAACGCAGTTTTTCCAGGCAGCAGCCGTATCGATACTGCTCTATCGTTGCACCACTTGGACGCTAACTAAACGGCTGGAGAAGAAGCTAGACGACAATTACACAAGAATGTTGCGAGCAATATTGAACAAGTCCTGGAAGCAATACCCCACAAGTCACCAACTATACGGCCACCTGACTTCCATCACGAAAACTATCCAAGCTAGACGAACCAGACATGCAGGAAACTGCTGGAGAAGTAAAGACGAGCTGATAAGTGATGTTCTCCTATGGACCTCCGCATATGGCCGATCAAAAGCAGGACGACCAGCTTGAACATACATACAGCAGCTATGTGAGGATACGGGATGTAGTCCTGAAGACCTGCAGATGGCGATAAACGATAGGGAAAAGTGTCGAGAGAAGGTCAGGGATATCCGTACTAGCGGTACGACGTGATGATGATGATGATGATATTTGTCATTGTTTGTCAGAAAGAAGTTTATATCAGAGTTATGTTATATCAGAGTGATGCTGTTTAGGTTAGAAAATAGACATTGCTATGGGTTGAGAATCCTATCTGAAAAATCATCATTCTGAAATAATATCATAGAAGCACTAAAAGCTCTCTGATAGCAATTGAATATTCAACAGCTTATAAAAACCGTTTCAACTTAAACCACGTCGTATATGCTGGTTCAAACCACAATCGCAACTTATACTATTAAAAAATCGTAACTTATACTATTAAAGAAAAGTTAAGACATAACCAGAAAATGATTTCGTTGTTAAATGCCTAAGATGGCTTGAATACCACGGGAGATAGTTTAAAATGTTTGGGGCATTTCTACCTCAACCTCTATTATTGGATATAATATAATTTGGTTCTAATGTATACACGTTCATCATGAGTAAAGTAATTTTGTCATCTGTAATGCAAAGTAATATTCAGATGAAGCGGTATGACTGGATTCATCAGTTTTTTTATGCATATAGGTTCATGAGTGCGCATAAATGTGATTATGTAAGAGTGTGTTAATGTAATAATATGTTAGTGTGTTTCGTGTACTTTCGGGTCTGTGCGTGTATATACATCTGTGTTTGAATATTCGTGTATCTGTGCGTATATACAAGTGGGTTTATATGTGTGTTTATATGTTTATGTGTGCATATGTCTATTTGTGGTTGTTTTTGAGTGTTTGTACATGTGCATGTATGCACACTAGTGTTTTGTACGTATTTGTGCGTGCGTAAATAAGTTGGAGTGAGTATCACGAGTGTGTTTGTGTTTTTGTATAGTGTGTATATGCGTATGTGGGCAGGTTTGGGTACGTGTTGGGGTTTGTGTGTACGCGCGCGCGTGTGTTTATGTGTATGTGTGTGTGTGTGTGTGTGTGTATGTGTGTGAAAAACAAAAGTATGTCTAAAAAAACATTTCCTTTACTGGCCCCAATAATGGCACTTGTTTTTCAAATTTAGTTCTTTTTAGAGCAGTTTTAATATCTTTAAATTATCGGTAAAGGATTCAAAGACTATTGACCATGTAAAGAAAACAGTGGAGACCGAAATCTTCTCTTAAAGACGGTACCATCGAAGTGTTGATATTGTTGAAATTACTATATATATATATATATATATATATATATATATATATATATATATATATATATCTTTAAAGAAAAAAACAAAGACCGGTTAATTTAGGATTATTAATTCATTTCCATCCTGTTTTTCAGTTTCTAGTGTGAACCAAAAACACGAAGAAAAATATAACGGGACTTATTCAGATCCAATGGATCAATAAAACAGAATAGACACGTGGGGTGGGGAGGAGGGAGAAGAGATTAAGGAGTTACCTCCTCGTTTTATTGAATTTCCATTTTTTTAATTTCCCTATTTATTTTACTTTCAAAATTCTTCCGTCAGTTATAATTACGGTAATTTAACTTTTGTATTTATTTGTTTAATTTATTTTCTTTTCATGTTAATTCTTATATTAATTTCGATACCATTTATTTAGCTACCTATTTTTTCCTAGTGTGTATATTGGATACGTTTTTTGTCTAGTTTCACTATTTATTTCTATCTTTTAAAAATTTTTTCAGTCTGTAGTTTAATTTACCCGGTCTTTGTTTTTTTCTTTAAAGAAATATTGCTCTTTAAAAGATTACATTGAGCTCTCCACCAGGAAAATTTAAATGTTCAGCTCCTGAATGATTTTCTTGTCCTGAAGGAATTACTCCCAACACTGATTTAACTGGACCGAATACATATATATATATATATATATATATATATATATATATATATATATATATATCAGTGGCGACTCTAGCCTATTTTTGCTACTCGTGCCCCCCTCGCCCTCTGTCAACTTCAATTCCCAACCCGTGGTCCGTGGACCCAAAGTAAGTCATCAGAGTTGCTATTGCGTGATTCTCCATTGTATAGCATAGATTGAAAAATGTACCTTGCATGGTGTTTTTTTTTTGTAAACAATCAAGATACTATATAATTCGTAGTCTTGTTAATACTGTAGATAATTTTTTTTTCCTTTCAAAAGTATAGAAGAAAAGAGAAGATGTTCATAACTATGA
>OY757912.1:34117648-34152648 GCA_963585895.1 Sepioteuthis lessoniana | reverse complement strand
TATATATATATATATATATATATATATATATATATATATATATATACTCCCCTACCCCCGTAGGGTCGAGTTCTCTAGCGAAGAAGTAATCGTGTTGCCATTAGCGCCCTTGCAAATCTCTTCGTATTTGAATTGAGATCTCGGCGGCCGTTGATCGGATGTATGTAAACAATAGTAATTGTGATTCATAACCGTTTAAAAATGTACTTCGTAGCAAATATCTCCTCGTAGCTAAATGGTTAGAAACTTTGGCTTGATGTTTGAGTCAACTAGGTTTCGATCCCAGCTGCGGGGAGATACTTTCTAGCCACACTGATGAGTTCTGATAGAACGAAACAAATCTGTCTGTGGATGACTATATATATATATATATATATATATATAGAGAGAGAGAGATAGATAGATGTTTATAATAGAACCGAAAAAAATCAGCGTAGATAGAGAAGTGTTTCAACGACTTCAACGATAACCATATGAAAGTAAGGGTGAGAATCTAACATTTATATGAAACTAAAGAATTCCTAAACTCGCAGTAAACGTCATACATAATGACATTTCTGCTTCTGTGTAATAATAGGGTAAATATACTGATTAGCATTTCATATTTATCTTCGTTATATCGCTAATACGAATGAGCCTAAAATGATAATCTCTTAACGATTCAAACTCCGCAAATTTACTAGTATCATTCTTTTGCATATTAGATTCAAAATTATTTATATTTGATTTTAGGGCATTTCAAGTGAAATGCTCTAATAAAATTCAATCAATGATTTACTGTTATTCTAAATTATGTCGACACACATACACATACAGATACATATATACATATATGCATTCATATAGACTAACCAACCTACACGAGTAAGTTCGAGTCTCATTGTGTGCCCCATTCATATGTCCTTCAGCCTCATAGGTTCTCTGATGGAAGCAACAGCTGGAAAATTATACTTATTTTAAAAACGAAATAAGTCTTTAAAATACATATATTTTTGTAGACGTAATCGTTTTTAAACACACACACACACACACACACACACACACACACACACACACACACATATATATATATATCTCTATATATATATCTCTGTATATTTTTTTTTGCTTTTTGTTTTGTTTCTTGTTTTTGTTTTTTTTTTGTTTTTGTTTTTTTTTGTTGTTTTTTATTTTTTTTATTTTTTTATGTACCGTGAATACTGGTAGATATTAGATTAGTTAATATATATATATATATATATATATATATATATATATATATATTCACCTATCCCGGTAGGGTTGAGTTCTCTGGCGAAGAAGTAATCGTGTTGCCATTAGCGTTCATTGCAAGCCTCTTCGTATTTGAATTGAGGTCTCGGCAGCCATTGAACGATGTATGTAAACAATAGTAATTGTGATTCATAACCGTTTAAAATTTATTTCGCAGCTAATAGCTACTCGTGGCTGAATGGTTAGAGGCTTCAACTTGACGTTTGAGTCAACCGGGTTTCGATCCCAGCTATGGGTAGCTACTGTCTAGCCACACTGATGAGTTCTGATAGAACGAAACAGATCTGTCTGTGGATGACTATATATATATATATATATATGTGTGTGTGTGTGCAGGCGTGTATTTATGAGAATGCATACATATACACACGTAGGTGAGCATATATATCAATATCCACATATGTATGAATATATTTGTAAATGAATGCATAAACCCATATAGGATGGCTGCCATCTTCGATTCACTTATTTTCATCGAATATCCTCTACGTTATCAAGTTGTACGTCAGAGTTTTTTTTTGTTGTTTTTGTCTGAAAGATGATGTGTACATATCTCCGCCTCAACGGGCAGGATGTGACACAAGATCAAACAGTTACGTGGAGGTTTTCCTATTTGAGGATGCATGGTTAAGGGCAGTACTAAAGATCACTTGGTAAGCGCCCCAGGAATTTAAATATTAACCTATTTCTTGTTCTTTTTGATGAAGAAGCCCATTGCTTCCTGAGAACGAAGTCCTCAAGCAACTGTGAATAAAGCCAGTTTCCCAGGTCTTTTCCGTTCACTCAGCTTCAGTAAGATATATACTACAAAAACAGAGGAATCTTACATCTGCTGATTTTGAACTCCGGTGAATTCGGATTGAAATCATTATATTTACTACCAGTTTTCTAAAGCTTATCAGTAGATGACTCCAGACGTCGTTGGGTTAAGACAATCGAAACGTGAAGATCAAAGTTAATTGAAATTATGTGTCATTATATACTGAAACTGGTGAATTATTACTAAAGATAGGACATGCTGAGACAGATGTACTAAAATTAATTTGAAAATGATTGTTTAAACGAGACACTTGTAATTACCTCCCGTTAACTTTCAATGTAAGTGTCGACTTAAAGTCAATGAAGTGATATTAATCTTGTAGACTACAGCATTTTCCAAGGGAAATAGTTAACTCAACTTTGAATATTAGATGGCTACGCTAATAATTACTGCTTATTAGAAACAACGGTACTGGAAAGTATTAATAAATATAACGTATAGGGGGTCTAAGAAAAGTATATAACGTGCCCCATCGTTTGGGTTTGGTATACACTCTGTATATACCCTGTAAAGGGGTTAAATCATAGCCCCGCAAAAGGGGTGTCTTTTGTAAGAAACTAACTTACATCTCAAAGTGAATTTCCAATTCTTGTGTTGTGGGGCGTTTGGCGAATCCATTCATTTCCATTACTCCCAAGTCCACGGTGATCTAGAGAAATATTACCTGTAAGGGTCCTATGGATCAAATTGATCTTGTCTTAGGATAATACTTTCCAGTACCATTGTTTCTAATAAGCAGTAATTATTAGCGTAGCCATCTAATATAAGACCGTGAGCGAAACAAAACAAAAACTATAAAAAATAACTATACGAAAAATGTACATATGAAAGTAAATGAGCAAGATTCTCTAACTTGTAGGCATGAAATAACCCTTGATGGTTTGACCATCCCTTTAAACTAATTAATCATCAATCCACTTATTTCAATTGAAAATTTATTTTAAATACAATTCCAAAAACTAAATTTTAGGGAACTGGGCTAAAGGGTAGTCTTAATGCAGTATCATGCTCGCCTTAAAATGCTAAAGTTTTCTATCTATTTCAAGGTAAATAAAAGTTTTATTTCAATTTCTTTATTTCTCACAAGCGTTGGCTGATGGTTTTTCATTGGATTTTGAGTGACAGCAAGTTTCCTCAAGTCTTCAGGACTCTTCCCAGTATTCTGGCATATCTTTAGTTATAATGGCATGAACTCTTTCATATCAGTCCGGCTGTAGTATACCCTAATACGTTTAAGAATAATAATTTATTTCAATAGCATAATTGGCCCTTATTCGGTTTCCATTTCTAAACCATGTTCACGTCATTATTGTTGTAGATTTTGTTGATTACTTAGTCTTACAGAAGTCAAACATATAGAACTGAATTGTCTTGCAATACATACAGTTCCTAAGTTTGTATGTTTGGGTATTATGCCATATTAATTAATGTATCTAATTTAATTCCAAATCTTTTTCATACATATACATAAAATATGTCCGATTTTTACACACATTCATTAGATACCATTTTCATACAAATGTAAGTTTTTTTTTTGGGGGGGGGGGTTGTACACAGTTAAATGTTTTCAAGTATTACTATCCAACACGAATTATTCTGTTTACTATTAATCCTTTGTCAGCTCACAGTTAACATGATTCGGGAATTGCTATTTAAAAGTGAAAATTTTAAATCAGTCATTTGTTTGCGCACACTTAAATGAATGAGCACATGATTTGTAAGTGAATAGTTTGTTGTTAGATTTATTTTCAAATCAGTTAGCACTAATTTGTTACTCACACGTATTCCTATTGTTTCTATGAATTCAGTTCGGTTTCGGTTTCTTTGTTTAAAGGCATATCAACTCTTTTTTAGGTTATTTAATGCCAAATCCATTCTCCTAGAAGAACAGTAGTGGTACTATTTAACCCCTAGCTGGGGGGATTAGGGGTTCATAACTTTCCCAAATTTATTTGCCCGAAAGTGAAAGTAATAGCGCGACTGGATGGTTTGGTTTGGTTTCTTTGTTTTAATGGCATATCAACTCATTTTAGGTTATTTAATGCCAAATCCATTCTCCTAGAAGAAGAGTAGTGGTAATATTTAACCCATAGCTGGGAGGATAAGGGAGTTCATACCTTTCCCAAGGGTATTTGCCCGAAAGTGAATGTAATAGCGCGACTGGTTGGTTTGGTTTGGTTTCTTTGTTTTAATGGCATATCAACTCATTTTAGGTTATTTAATGCCGAATCCATTCTCCTAGAAGAAGAGTAGTGGTACTATTTAACCCATAGCTGGGAGGATAAGGGGGTTCATACCTTTCCCAAGGGTATTTGCCTGAAAGTGAATATAATAGCGCGACTGGATGGTTTGGTTTGGTTTCTTTGTTTTAATGGCATATCAACTCTTTTTAGGTTATTTATTGCCAAATCCATTCTCCTAGAAGAAGAGTAGTGGTACTATTTAACCCATAGCCGGGAGGATAAGTGGGGTTCATACCTTTCCCATGGGTATTTGCCCGAAAGTAAACGTAATAGCGCGACTGGAGTACGAACTTGCGTACTACGATTCCGCAGTCCATCGCTTTAACCACTACACCACGATGACACCCACTAAATTCAGTTAGAGCTATTAAACAATTTGAATAATTTCTCAGTAGATACTGAAGTCGTTACAAGTAATGCAATTTAACACTAATGATTCTAGTTAACATTAAATATTCATTAGAATTCAGTTAAATGGTTCAAAGTATTATTATGTAATGCTAATGATTACATTTTGTACACAGTTAAATAGTTTTCAATATTGCTATTTAACAGTAATTATTCTATTCAACATTATGCATTCGTTTGCATTCAGTTAAATGGTTCTAAGTCTTGCAATATATAACTAACAATTTAATTAGGCAGCTATTTGATTACACATTGTAAAATGGTCAAGTAGTTCTATTTCTAAAAATTCAATTTGACTAAGTATTTAATTTTCCCATAGTTAAATGCAAAGCTGTTCAATTTGACCAATAGATAGGATCCTTTCAGGTGTTACCACACCGGGTCTGTGCGGACCTGATAGCAATACCACTGAAGAGGTACTCTACTTTCCCTAAAGCTCCCTAGGACTGGCTCCTCACCATCGGATACTTTAGCATTCCTAAACAGTAAATCATAAAAAAAACTGAACTATTTAACAGTTAACTTTCAGTGTAAGGTGACACTGTTGTTGTGAATAATATTCAGCTGTGCTTTTTAAAATATTTTTTAATGGGTAAACGAAGTTTGAACATCTTTAATTATTTTTAAAACTGAGCCTCAATTTTGCTGTGATTGCTCAGAAAATTCGATAAAATAACAAAAGAACATCTGATTGGACTAACAAAAGGTAATATGTCTCTTTAATACTATCCAGAATCACTTGGTGATGATGATGTTTTAAAACGACAGGTGGATAAACATCTCTTCGCCAATATACGCACGTAACAAAATTATCGAAAAGAAAGTATGAAGTATATATACATGCAATCTCATGAGGTTCCCTGTGAACACAGTTAATTGAAAATCCTTTTTTGATGCACTCTGTTTACTTCGTCAACTACCAATACTTTACATAAATTTATTCTAAGATTTTTTGCTTTAATATCCATGTTATAAACGAGAACTAATGTCTCAGTAACTTTTTTCAAAGTTTATTTGTTTTGCTGGCAAATAAGTTTAACTCGACGTCCTATGAATCACTGATGATGTTCGCCCATCATTTTTATGAATTCTTGGCCAGCATTATTTTCCTTATTATCAGAAAGAAGTGAAATCCAGTAATATTAAAACGTTATTAATTTGTACAGAAACGGATGACAAAAGGATACTAAAAAACTCATTTTCTTTTATTAAGAAACCACTGACAAATTAAAATACTTTTGATTGTATTCCTGCAAAGTTTCAACTCACTATCATGAATCGTTTGCATGTATGAAAGTTTGAAACATTTTCAAGAAAAAAATAGAAAACTAATTACACTAGTTGGAATTTAAATAACATAGGAAATACCGAGACATAAAGATAGGTTTTGATAAAATCATCTTTATTTTCTACATATACCAAGTCCCATGTAAAAAAAAAAAAAAAAGACATGGTATAAAAGTAGCTGGAAATATCCAGATATGAAAATGGTTATTACTTTTTTCCTATTTGCCGCTGAAAACAAATTATAAGCTTAATAAATAACAGAGAATCCAATCTTTAACAGTAATTTGCAACATTGTATGATAAAAACTGTCCTTGTTATTTGTTTTGTAATCATCTCTATTTTTTTGTGATAGTGTAAATTTGTCTGATCAAAACCAAGACCTCCTTATCTGCGAAATCTTTAAATCTGATCATATACAAATATGAGATTACTTTTAGTATTCAATTGCCTACAAGCAGCCACAATAAAAACAAAATGTTTAATTTAATCAGCGCAGTCTTACACTTTATTTATCTTTGCCAGTGCAGATGATTCAATATCCTTGTCAGAACTGATGTTCGAAATATTTTTGAGGAATAGAAATATTATTATTTTCATTAATATAGACTGTTTTCAAAATTTTCAATGTGATGATGAAAATCCACGTTAACTAAACATTGAAATGGGTGGAGGATATTTTCAAATATCCACAAACACTAACGAAACGTAAAGTGATGTCCTCCAATACTCTCACCCACCTAGACAGCTATTATGTCGAATATCAGTGGAGACACAGTTCGGAGATTGGCTGGGAAACTCATGGACCTTCGTTAATTATTGTCATATGGATTTTAAGATTATCTTCTTTTTTTATGACAAAGCAGTTTAAGGGTTTAAACGTTAAGACATTTACAAACAAATTTCGACCAGGCAAATACAGTTTTAATTGAAGTTCTGTGAATCATTTTTAAATTGTATAATCATTTATCCTTCTAATTCTAGTTATTTTTATTCTAAGCATTTTCAGCGTTTATCATAATAAAATGAAATATATACTGCCCGTTCGAAACAGGTTTATAAGTGGCTTTATCCGTGCTAGTTCTAAGGTACCTTGTTCCTCGGTGTTATTGAATGGACAACATATATGCACTGTGATAAAAACAACTGGAAAGTAAAATTTAACAAAATTATTATAGTTTAAATTTACCGCCTTAAATTCTATAAGGCTTACATGTTACTAGTATTAAGGGATGGTTGTGTGAGGATCTATGTAGAGTAGAGGGAATTAAAAATAAAATGAAATAAAAATATAAATAAAATGAAATAAATAAATAAAAATACCTTGCCCCGCCAAAAAACGGAAATGGCTTTAGAAGCGAACATTCTGAAAAGACACATGACTACTATATTTTAGAATATATATATATATAGCAGGATTAGAAGCAGAGTAGCAAAACGAATCTTTGCTGTGTGGTCTTCGAAGAGATTTGGGTTAGTAGAATGTTTCTTTTATCTAAGAACATTGATTTTTCGTTACTTGTAAAGTATTTTGGTGAACTGTTGTATTTTAAATGAAGACTTTTCAATTTCCAAAATTATTTTTAGCTAAACTATTTCGAAATCACCAAATAGATTTGTTTTACTCTACCACCTTAAATTCTATATAGCTCATCGAAGACTACTCTATTCTGTGAAAATACGTACCTGATATAGCCTGAAATCATTAAATTGGAACAGTGTGACGGCAAATTCTTTAAAATCCCAAAACGGGACTTTAATTTTTGCACGTGTGAAGACGGGGCAGGTTGGCACTTGATCCCTTGTAGAATAAGTCCTCCTTCAGAGTTTTTTTTTTCTCAGGCATATTAGAACTGGCATATTATGTGGGGGATTAATTTAGGGCTAGACTGACCGCCGCTGGCAAGGGGTTCCAAATTTCACACTATACACACACCCACCAAGGCCACTAAACTTCCTCCCCTAGACCATGGAATATATGGACCTCTAGGTTGAGACGTAATAATATTAATTATAGTAGTCGGCAATTCCTGTTTCCCGTGTGATATTTTAAAGGAATTAAGAGGAAAATTTTAAGCAAGATAACATAAGGCGACGTGAAGCTGGAAAAGAAACATGAAGTAACAAATTCGGAGAAGACAATGCAAATAACAACTTCGACCACGTGGGAACATGAAAATACATGAATCTTTTACTACACATGGATATACACGTTCAAAGTGTCAAATATATAATAAATGAACAGTCCATGGACATAAATGTCTTTCTTCTTTTCTTTTCTTTCGTTTTCCTTCAAATTGAGAGAGAGAGAGAGGGGGTATATAAAATTGGGTATAAGGAGAAACAGTCCCATGGGTACATATCTTATTTTCTTTGATGGAATTCCGGTGGAGAATCTTTCCTCTTTTACGGGCTAATAGACTTTATGCTATTTTTAACACTGGTTTGAAGAACTTGGGTCCTTCGTGTCCGAGATATTTTTTTGTCTTCTTCACCCGGAGTACTGGCTTTGGGTCTGTCTGCCACGAGCCCTGTCCAATAACTAACTTTTTCTTTTCGTTTTTTCGCTGACGGGAAGAAGGTTCCACTTCCGTTTTAGGGTCCCAGCCAATCACTTGGTATCTCTCTTCCCCCCCCCTGGTCGGGCGATTTCTTAGGGCTACTAAATGTCATCCAAGTCAGGTTACTGAGTACAGATAGCTTGCCCTAATTTACTATAATGCCGTAACGGTCATTCTCCGACGGCTTGCCTCTGTTAATCCAAACAGGAGGGCAGTAGTAATCATATTTCAGTCGTCTCAGTGGGACATCACGTGACAGCAGTTACCGCCCTCCATATAACGGGGAAAACATCAGGAACTTAATATTTCTTAAAATATGACCCGCTCTAGTGGAAATAGGTTCGAAATATAAACCTTAAAGGTAATAAAGGATAACCTGAAGCTAGTTCAGGTACTCAGACAAGAAATCAGCTATGAAAAAAGCATGTGAAGTTAATATACATAAAACTTAGATGTTTTGGTTTGTGTTTTTTGTGACCTGCTGTTCATGCACAGTCACTGTGACTGTTCTCGGTTACATCTGCGTCAGGCGCGCAGATAATAAGCAACCCCGGGTCTTGTGTAGCCACGATATACAACCCATGGTAAAAATGTCGAAACAAAATATGGCATAACATAGGACACAGGCAACAGGCTCTAGTGTCATGATCAGCATGTGCTCTCATAATTGCCAACGTGGGATAGCTGTAGTTATCCCGTGAATTTAGATAGAGATCCGGCAAGAATGTGCTAGTTTACAAGCAATATGTAAAAAACTTGATGATCCAATCAGGACAATAATAAAGAAAGGTTGGTTTCCTGACTTTGAAAAACAAGAAATACACCAGAAAAAATGACTAAGAGAATAATACAGTGACTGACACATAAAATATTAGCAAACAAAAACAGCCCAACCGAAATAAACCGCCAACTTCAGAAAATGGAAGCACCACACAACGAAAGAAGACACAACAAAACAACCAAGAACAAACACTAATACATGAACAAAGGTAAATCTACAAAATTGAAAGAGAATTATAAACAGTGAAAAGACTACCTTACAGTACTTAAGAAACATAGAATGGCGAACAGTCAAGACGAAAAAGAATAAAATATATCAAGTATTACCTTATATATCAATGAATGATATAACCAGATTAAATTATTTAATCCATGCAGGAGCGAAATTATTTTGTGTGAAAATTGGGATCCCCTCAAAAATCACAAAGGAAAAATCAAAACCAGGATTGAAAATTCGACTGGAAACGCAAATAAAAAATCTACAAAAACAGGCAAAAATCATTAAACAAAGGAAAGAAGCTGGAATATGTAGAAAAAAAGGAAAAGGCAATGCAAGGAAATTGACAATACTACGTGAGGAAATAAACCAGAAAGTACTGGCGAAAGAAGGAAGATTAAAGAGATACTGACAAAAGGGTAAAACAATACGGACAAAATAGGACATTCCAAAACAAAGAAAGAAAATTCTATTAACAATTGGGAAGAGATGACACGAAAACGTACCAAACAACCAAATGCAAAAGAAAGGCCAATGATATGGTTCCGCAAAGCAGGATTATAAACTATCTCAAAATGTAAAAAGATATCGGATGTTGTCATGAACTTTATCGAGAAAACCTTGAAAACCTGTAGAGTGGAAATGACAACAGGAGGAGGAAGCTTAGCAGAAGCAAAGACCAAAGAGGTATTTTTCAAAGAGATACACTATCACCCTTACTATTCATAACTGTCATGATGCCACTAAACCAAATGCTCAGAAAATGCACACCCGGATATGTAACGAAAATAATGATGGGCCGCGGAATCCAAAACGGGCGAGAACGTGTTTTGCATGCGAAGCAAGAAAACATTCCTGAGTGTATAGTGACTCTGAAAAGCATAATCTGTATTAGTTAAGTGTACCAGTAAGGCGGCATGAGTTACATCCCTTAGACAAGATTGTCTAAGTCTCGGATGGACTAGACAGGAGGAAAGGGAACGTGGAGAGAGGGAACGCCAAAAGAGTAAACGCGTCGAGTGAATAGACAGGACAGCGGACGAAAAAAAGCTAAAGAAAGAAGGACTGTTTACTTAGTAGTTTATTTCACGATGTTTTTTTGTTGTCAAGGAAGCATACCCTTCACCTTCTTTTGTGATTTACATTTATCCAAAAAACAATTTAAATTCACAGGATAAAAACATAGTAGATCGCAGGAAAAATCAATCATTTAATGTACCTGGATGACATCAAACTATATGCAAAAAATAAAAAAGAACTGAAAACTCTAATACACGTACTTAGAATGTACAGTCAGTCCACAGGAATGGAATCTGCCATAGAAAATATGCCATGCGAGTAATGAAAAGAGGTAAACGATAACTGACTGAATGGAAATGCCAAATCAAGACAAGATTAGAACGCAGAGAGGAAAGGAAACCAACAAATACTTGGGTATCTTGGAAGCTCTTGGGAGGTGTAATGGTTATCGTCGTAGGAAATGGACACGGTGACTCGAGTTCAAATCCTGGACGAGAATGATTGCATTTCACATAACACTAATACCCTTGCGAAAGGTATGAATCCAATTATTCTTCCTCCAGCTATGGGTAAATAGTAGGACAGACTAGGTTTTTCAGCCTTGGTGAGGCAACTAGTCTAGTAGAAGGACAACTCTGAATTTAAAACTGTTAAACTCCGCTTAAAAATTGACCTTGTGTCATATCCTGCCCGAGCAGAGGGGTTGGTAAATAGGATCTTGGAAGCTGACACCATCAAACAAGTATAGGTGAAAGAAGGCATTAAGATAGATACGTTCACTAGATGGAGACACGGAATACTTCGACATAGTTGCAGGAGTACTACAAGGAGACACACTAGCCCCGTACCTCTTTATCATCTGTCTAGACTATGTGCTTAGGACTTCGATCGACAAAATCAGAGAAAATGGCTTCCAGCTGACTAAGAGAAGAAGCAAAAGGTACCCCGCAAAAACAATCACGGACGCCGACTACGCTGATGACTTGGCGTTACTAGCGAATACGCCTAATCAAGCAGAGACACTACTGCATAGTCTGGAACGAGCCGCAGCTGGCATTGGCCTCCATGCCAATGCAAACAAAACCGAATATATGTGTTACAACCAAACGAGCAACATTGCCACACTAGACGGAGCCTCTCTGAAACTAGTCAACAAATTCACCTACCTAGGAAGCAGCGTCTCATCAACCGAGAAAGACATCGACACACGAGTGACGAAGACATGGACAGCTATCGATAGGCTCTCGATCATATGGAAGTCGGACCTAACTGATAAAATGAAACGCAGTTTCTTCCAGGCAGCGGTTGTGTCGATACTGCTATATGGATGCACCACATGGACGCTTACGAAGCGGCTGGAAAGAAGGCTGGACGGAAATTATACAAGAATGTTGAGAGCAGTATTAAACAAGTCCTGGTGACAACACCCCCGAGACGCCAACTATACGGATACTTGCCCCCCATCACAAAAACTATACAAGTTCGACGAACCAGACACGCAGGACACTGCTGGAGAAGCAAGGACGAGCTCATAAGCGATGTACTCCTGTGGACCCCCACACATGGATGTGCAAGAGTTGGACGACCAGCACGAACCTACATACAGCAGCTGTGTGAGGACACGGGATGTAACCCTGAAGACCTGCCGGAGGCGATGAATGATAGGGAGAAATGGCGAGAGACGGTCAGGGATATCCGCGCAGGCGGCGCGACATGATGATGATGATATCAGGAGAACTAGAAAGATACTCGAAACAGAACTATGTAATAGAAACCATCTCGAATGAATGAATACTTGAGCTGTACCACTCCTTAGATATACTGGACCCTGTTTAATGTGGGCCAGACAAGAACTTAAACAAATGGCCCAAAGAACAAGAAAACTAATGAAAATGTATAAGGCATTACATCACTGAGACGATGTTGACAGACTATATGTAACAAAAAAGGAGGTTGGGTTAGGACTTGCCATTATTGAAGATAGCGTTGACTCATCGATATAACGACTCGAGGACTACATTGAAAAATTCGAAGGAGGACTGATTACAGCCGTCAGAAATGATACTGACAACCCGATGGACAACAGAATGTCAATGACTAAGAAACAAAAATGGGAATAAAATAAAATCTATGGGCATTTTAAACAACTAATAAAAACATATCACACGAGAAAACCTGGACGTGGCTAAGAAAGGTAACTTTAAGAGAGAAAAAGAACATCTCCTTATTTTTTACTCGTTGAGAGTTTTTCCCATCACTTTTAGCTGATGGTTTTTATTACTGTAGTTTGAGTGACAGCGAGTCTCTTCATGTCTCCAGGACTCTTCTCAGTATTCTGGCCGTTCTTAATACTGCTGTATTTAGATGGTCTCTACTCGTCCTCCAGCTTCCAAGTCCTCCAGGCTCTTTTAATAATACTTTAATTTATGTACCAAAAGCACCAATCACAATAGGTATAATTTTCACCTTCACGTTCCATAGTTTTTTTCAATTCCCAAGCAAGGTAGGGTTGCTTATTCTTTACGCATTTTTTCAGTTTTATTCTGTGGTCAGTCGGGACAGTAAAGTCATCAATTTTGCAAATTCGCTTTTTTTTTTTTTGGTTGTTGTTCATTATTATAAAACAACATCCTTAGAACCAATCATATCAAAGAAAGAATAGATAAGACAAACAAAATAGTAAATGTAAGCTATGTGGTGATAGGGACAAAAGAATCAATCATATAATAAGCAAATGCAGTAAATTAGCACAGAGCGAGGATAAGACAAGATATGACTGGTTGGGCAAATTGATCCACTGGCAGTTGTGCAAGAAATGTAAATTTGACGATACCAACAATTGGTATATGCACATCCCAGCATCTGTCCAAGAAAATTACACATACAAACTCCTATGGGATTTTGACATACAGACGGATCACCTAATCTTGGCCAGAAGCCGAGACCTTATAATAATGACCAACAAAAACAAAAAAAAGCGAATTTGCAAAATTGATGACTTTACTGTCCCGACTGACCACAGAATAAAACTGAAAAAATGCGTAAAGAATAAGTAACCCGACCTTGCTAGGGAATTGAAAAAAACTATGGAACGTGAAGGTGAAAATTATACCTATTGTGATTGGTGCTTTTGGTACAGTAACTAAAGTATTATTAAAAGGGCCTGGAGGACTTGGAAGCTGGAGGACGAGTAGAGACCATCTAAATACATCAGTATTAAGAATGGCCAGAGTACTGAGAAGAGTCCTGGAGACATGAAGAGACTCGTTGACACTCAAACTACAGTAAAAAAAAAAACATCAGCTAAAATTGATGTGAAAAACTCTCAACGAGTAAAAATTAATTATAAACAACATTAGAACACTTTAAATTCAGGCAAAAATCAATAACGCGCTACAGAATGGCAAGTTTAGATAATGTGGTGATAAAGACAAAACCATTATTCACATACTAAGCAAATGTCACAATCAAGCGCAAACAAAGTATAAGACTAGATACGTGTGGGAGAAGAATCGGATCCACTGGGAGTTGTGCAAGAAATTGAAATTTGACAATACAACCAAATGACACATGCACATTCTCAAGTCTATCCTTGAGAATCAGATGCATAAACTTTTCTGCGATTTTGAGATACAAATAGATCACCTAATTCCAGCAAGAAGACTATAACTAGTGATTGATAATAAAAAAGAGAACATACCGTATCGAAGAATGTGTCATCTCAGTGGACCATAGAGCAAAAATCAAAGAAAGCGAAAAGTGAAATATTGCTTCGATATTGCTTGAGAATTTCGCTAAGCGTAGGTCATTAGGGTGACAATGACACCAATTAGAACTGGCATGCTTTGAACAGTCCCTAACGACTAACAAGAATTAATGTTTCTTTATAAAATTTTACATAATCAGACCACAGCAGATAAATATTGTCGAACTTGCCGGTAACGTAGCAGAGTTGATATTGCTTCTTAGTTTCTCTCTCATGCAGAATATTATTGTGGAATGGGAACATTTCAACTATTAAATCGTCATTTGCGCATGAACAACATTTTTAATGTTTGATATATATTTAAATATCTATATATGTACTTTGTGTTATTAGAATCTTTTAGCATTGCATGGCATAAAAATACGGTGAAGTAACAATAATTGCATAAGAGTTCATTTCTACAAAACCAAATATGTTATACCCTCATAACTAAAAGACGTTTTAGATGATTCGTTGCTGTCAATGATGAATTTAAAAAAAAAACACAGTTTGACAAAATAAAATTAAGCAATGCATGAATTTTTTTTATCCCCAAAGTTAGAGATTGCATTTGAGTCATTAAATTCTTGATAGAGGGACCTACTGGTATGGAGGTTCCCGTGGCGTAATGGTTATCGTCGTAGGAAATAGATACGGCGACACGAGTTCAAATCCTGGACGAGACTGATTGCATTTCACATAGCACTAAAACAATTAGGAAAGGTATTACTAGAAATATTCTCCCCCCCGCCTACTGGTTGATAGGAGGTCAGGCTGGGTTCTTCAGATAGGCAACTAGTCAAGGAGAAGGAAAAACTGAATTCAAACCTGTTAAACTCAGCTTAAAAAGTGACCTTGTGTCATATCCTGCCCGAATCGAGGGGGTTGGTTAATATGGCGCGGGGGTAACTTACTGATAGGCGTAAATATGTTATGACGTAAACGATATATTACTGAAGTAGATGGTAGTAATTATGACACAATTTCATATAATGCATGAACGTTCAAATATACAACTACACAAAATATTTGGTATTTTCATAAATACAAAACCAAATATGTCATTTCCTCATAACAAAACACATTTTAGAAGATTCGTTGCTTTTAATGATAGATTGTTTACTTATTTCATAGACATATATACATATATATTACAAGGTGTGGAAACAAAATATCCGATAATTTCTAAAACATTTTATTTAGTCGACATTTTGAAAAAGATCCGATGAATCCAAATTTTCATTATTAGCTCGATTACTCATTCTCTTTTTCGTTAATATTCGACCCAATATGAGTGAACAAGAAAAGAAACGATCAGAAACTAAGTTTTGCTGAACGCCGAAACCAAGCCAAAAGATTTCCGAAGTATTTGGATATTCTTTTTGCCTTCATTCAGCCCCAGAAATTAATTCTCTCGATTACACTTGATGGCACTTTTTAGAAAAGAAAACAAATAGAACATCCCATTCAATAATTGGCTGCTATTTGGGATAAATTAAATAAAATGTCCGAAGAATTTATTTTAAAAGCATGCACATTGTTTCGAAGGCGTAGTGATACAATAATTGAAAAAAAAGGCTTCCGTATTGAGTAAATTTAATGTTTTTTTTTTATCTTCTTATTCTTTGTTTATTCATAGAAATTGAAATTAATGTTCTTTTATAACATACTTGTTTATTATCATACTGGAATATTCCTAATTTTTCTTCTGCTCCCTGTTGAGATGTAATATTATTAAGCCTAAGTCAACAAAGTTCTATAGTTCCAAGTATTCCTATGTACCACTAACAATTCAATTAAACACCAGTCATTTGTTTACACAGTTACATGATCAAACATTTCTATTTTTAACAATTTGATTTAGCTTAGGTCATTTGTTCGTACACGGTTTAAATGTCAAAAAGATATATTTGATCCACTGATAAGATCCTATCAGGTTCTACTACTCCGGGCGAAAGTAGAGCCGGGAGAAATGGCAATGAAGAGTACTCTGCATTACCCAAAGCTCCAGCATAACTGGATCCTCACCATCAGATTATTTGATGCCCTATCCTGGACACTGATTAGAAGTAGGAGTCTCACCATTCAGTAGAGAAGCAGTCGGTGTATTCAACAGTCTCATCTTTCTGGGCTGTTAGGAACTGTAACTAGAAAAAAAACACTTTTACGTTTTCAAAGAAAAAAAAAACGATTAAAAGCAATTAATTTAGTAACTTAACTATTGCCTTTAAATAGGGAGTATGAGAGACAGAATATTAGAATGAGTTTTGGAAAATGACAAAGTTGCAGAAAAGCGAAAGTATTTTTTACTTGTGTTATCCCCTTTGTCAAATAGGCCAGTTTCTATTATTCCATTGGATGTTGGTGCATGAAGAAATATGTGTGTGTCCTTGTTAGTGGATGCGTGAACGATAAGCAGTAACAGAAAAGTAGAAAATGTTTTTGCTTGTAAGGTAGACACAGTTAGAAAAAAAGCCGTGGCTTTAGTTTTCCTTGTTTTACTATACCCTTAAATCTGGTTGCACAAAAAAAAAGAGTGAGATAGGACATAATTGTGTACGAGAGAAAGACAAACAATCACTGAAAAGCTAAAACATTTTTGCTTGCAGGGTAGTCATGGGTAGAAAAGTCCGTATGTTTTGTCTTTCTGATTTTATTATTCCCTACAAGTTTTGTGCATGAAAGACAGAATAATAAAGAGGTGATCACAGAGAGAAAGCCACTGTAAAGCAGAAATTCTTTTATTTGATTCATTGGTGTTTTAAGCCAAGAGACTCTCTCTACGGAAGTAATTATGGTTTTATTTCCTCATGCGACTGAAATCAAAGACTTGCCTATTCAAAGTATTTATAGTCGGATAGATGTAGATTTAAAAAATAAATGTATAATTTGGTTCTGAACAACATTTTGGATTAATTTATTTTCTATGTGGAGCAAAGTTCTAAAACAATGGGAAAATTCAGATTTGTTGAAGTGTTAAATCCAAAGCTTTTTCACGCATATGAAAAAAATCGGATTAAACCGTTTTGCTTTTCGTGAATATATATATATATATATATATATATATATATATATATACGTTCGCCTATGGGGGTTGAGCACTCTAGGGAAGGAATTTACGGCTGCCACTCCCATAATACAAAGCTCATTGAACGAATTGAGCACTCTGGTATCCGGTAAGGTATAAAATGTAGACAAACGAACGCTACTACTTAATACCTTATAATTCCCGAGCTGGCTTGGTGCGCTTGTTGGCTGAGCGTAATGATATTGAGCCTAACGTAAATTTGGGTGGGTTTCGATCCCAGCTTCAAGCGTCCTATGTGTCTAGCCACCCTGAAGAGTTATGAGACAACGAATCAGTCAGTCTGTGCATGACAGTATATACTTTGTGTGCGCCTTTGCCCCTTTTGTGTACTGGTTACCGTATTAGGAAATGAATAAGCTGACTGGAGTTCTAATCCTGGGCCTGACTGTTTGCATTTCATTTTGCACTCTCATACGGAAATTAATTGCTCTAATGATCTTAGAAAAAATGTATATCCTACTATTCCCCCTCCAGATCGAGGGAAGTTGTAGGGCAGTCTGGGTTCTTTAACCTTGGTCAAGGAGAAGGATCACTAAATTTTAAAGTGTTTAACTCCACTTCAATATTGCCATTTTTTGCATCCTTCTTGTGTGGATATATATATATATATATATATATATATATATATATATATATATAAAGAGAGAGAGAGAGAGAGAGAGAGAGAGAGAGAGAGAGAGAGAAAGAGATATATTGGGGAGAGACTGAGAGGCGAAGGAAAATATTAGGAAAATGTTTAATAAAAGATATTACTGCGCTCATAACAACTGTAGTTACTGATGTGTAAATTTCACTCACAACATCATATATATTATTATGAAACATTAGTATTATGAAGCGCAGATTCGTCTGGCCTATGACCAAAATACCAATCAACTGTCACTACGCTACCGTATTCGTATGCAAGGTAATATCCAAACATTGCTCTCCGTTCGTTAACTTGATAAATATTGAGCCAAGATGAGTTTAACATAAAGCTATTTTATTGTGTCGCTCAAAACGATCAGATTCACGGCGTTAAGTAATTAAAGAACAAATCGCTATGACGACAAGTTGAATAAAACATGGCTTTATTGTATTCTTATGTTGAGCATAGCATAGGTAACGGATTCAGGATGAGGTAGACTATGATTATTATAGAACAAATTCTCTTTTGTTACGAATGTATCTCTCTCTATCTCTCTATCTCTCTCTATCTCTCTCTCTCTCTCTCTCTCTCTCTCTCTCTCTCTCTCTTCCATAGCTAATTATGATATGTTTTTTTTTCACTGATATATTTCCACAGAGACGATATGAGATATCATTTGGGCAAAGTGACCAAATCAGTAAAAGCTGGTACCCTCATAGACAACCTTGACAACTTCTAGAAAATTGTGTAAATAAGTAGGTAATGAAAATTGATTATAGAAGTGATGCACAAACTTCCACATTGCTGTCACAGTAAATTTGAACATAATAAGATTTAGGAAAAAATCTCTATTTTTTATGTGTGTGTGTGATTTATTTAACATTTACTTTTCGTTGGTGTAATAACTTTCTACTGGTAGAAAATGAATCCGTTTTATTATTTGCATAATTAGTTTTAGAATGGGAATAATGAAAAAACGTTTTATAGTCAGAAACAATTTTAAGTTTTTTTAGAATAATGTATTTACAGTGCGCTTTCTTAATATATTGTGAATATTGGTCTGATAACTACAAATGGAATATTTAAGGTCGGAATTTATTTTACTTGTAAATAGTTTGTTTCAATCCGAGATATTCATATTTCTAACGTTCCAATGCATTAAAAAGACACACACACACACTCACTCATACACACACACACACACATACACACACACACACACACACACACACATTTTTACTTATTTCACTATAATGATCAAATAATCATCATTTCTTTGGATTATTATATGTAATCAGATTTCCTATCAAATATTTTTTTTTAAATCTATGGTTTAAAGTATCTATTCCGATGAAATAGTCTCTTTGTTCACAGTAGTGTATCATTGATATCATAATCAGCATCAAAGGCATACAGGCTGCAGGGATTCTCTTACTCTCTCTCTCTCTCTGTCTCTCTTTCTCTCTCTCTCTCTCTCTCTCTCTCTCAAACACACACACACTCATGCTCTCTCTCTCTCTCTCTCTCTCTCTTTCTCTCCAGCAATCACTACTGGTCATTCCTCTTAGTAGGTCTCTAGCCTGCATCATAAGTCGACATTAGAATGTCGATTAATGTTCGTCCCTGCTTCCCCTTAAGTGTACAACATGTTTTGTTCGTCTTACTTGGATGGCTTGTTTTAACGTATTTGAACAGCTCATAAAAAAATTGAATGAATGAGTAAATGAGAAAAAAAAACAAAAAAGACAAAAAGAACAGACAGTCTCCAAACGGCTAGGGCGAGGCTTTGGTAAAAATTACAAATAACAAATGAAAATTGGAGGTCAGAAACCTTGAACACATACGCGAAACGAGCGGAAGAGGATGTTCATACTACAAGCAGAAGTGAGGGGTCGACTCATGTCTTTCGAGAAATGTGGGCGAGAAGTGATAAGGTAAAGATATCAGTCGAACACATTCGACGAAGATATAAAGAGACGAAAATTGCCGGGCTCAAAATTCTGGAGGCGCGCAAAAGGAGGGGTTAGAACCTGTGAGAAAGGATGATGGGACTAGGAAAAAGTGTCTAGTTGACGCCGTCATCTTAATTTTTATTCTTTCTTTCTCCTGGCGACTACTTGCTACCAAGTCGTTAATAAACCTCTGAGTACTTTAACAGAGTTTTTGCATTCCTCAATTTGTTAGCACGGTGGAGTCACAACGGGGTCCAGATTTCTCTTTGATACAGCATTGTTACATTGTGTGATTGAAGTCAAGTGGCCGTCCCTCTGCCTTTTTATGAGATACAGCTTCCAGATCTTAAGCAGTAGTGGATTGATTTCTCCGAGGATCATTCTGATATTTCAAAATAATTTTTTTAACCTCACATTGGATTTTATTGAAAATCAGTGTCTTATAAACATGAGTAACCATGCAGCAGTAAGATCTGTGCCTCCGTTTTTGTTTATTCCGATATATATATATATATATATATATATATATATACGTGTGTGTGTGTGTGTGTGTGTGTGCGTGCGGGTACGCGTGTTTATTCGTGTGTGTGATTATGTGAGTTTGGTGTTAGTGTGTATGTGATACCATATGAGCACGTATGTGTTTACTGTGGGGTATAGATAGATTGATATGATAAACGGCAATGCATATATCGATAAAAAACGAAGGAGCCGATTGTAGTATCATGGTTATCAATGGGAATGGCTCGGCAATCTAGACAAGTTCGTTTGTGATTTACGTCTCGCACATACCTTTGAGAGGGACATGAATCCATCCATTTTTTTTCCACTTTCACGCATGAGTAAATTTTACAAGAATTCGGTCTCTTTAGACTTGGTTGGTCGCCGTGTCTCTGAAAAGAAAGAAAAATCGACATCTTTACGAGATTTAACTTGAGAGAACAGTGGCGAAGCACTCAGGCGCTTTAGAATGAAGCCTATTGAAAGGGCAATGGAAATAGGTCAACGATAATCTTCTGTGGAAGTAGCGGCCAAGTCAAATCAGAATAATCTTTCAAATGCTAAAACATCCGCCGAGTAATTTCGATTGATATATATATATATATATATATATATAATTTAGAATTATATCGATGTTGATTTTTTTATTTAGGTAAAAAAAAATACAAGAGATTATTCTTTAAACCTTATGTGATGAGTTGGGATAAATATTAGTAACTTGATTAGTTGACTTAGAATTTTAAAAGTACTATTTCAAATGTATTGTTGTTTTGAAAATTTGACAGAATATATATATATATATACGTGTCTTGATAAGACACTAATCATATGATGATGAGACGCCAGTCATGGAAATTTGGCGAATGTGGATTACTATTTTAATACTATCACTCCCAGGTACATCAAGATTCAGTGTACTAGTTAATGTCCAATTTATGGGTCAACAAGAACCTGCGTCCGAACACTAAATTCTGTAAGATAATACGGCTCAAGTCTATGGCTTTCGTAAATGTAGGGTAACCGTTCATTGCCATTACTCCGAAGTACATTATGACCAGCATTATTAGTACCTCTTAATATATCATGTAAGAATCATATTGAACTGTTCAATCTTTGACAAACAAAGACATGCAAAATCTAATTGTCAGTGACATACAATAATAAATGAATCCATGAAATTCTGCTAAAACAAATGAGTACAGTGTTGTTTAAAATGATGTTTATTGGACACACTTCGATTACCAATCACACACACACACACATACACACACACACACACATATATATATATATAAGGATTTTGCGTTAAATGCACAATAAAAGTTTATATACCATAAAAACAACCAAACAACCTACTTCCTATAAAGGTATCTTACCTGATTATGACCACTCCTCACAGGTTGTTATGGTTAACATCATTGGAAATGGATTCAACAAATTGAGTTCAAAGTTTAGACCAAGCTTTTTGTATTTCATGTAGAACTAGCATCTTTGGGAATGGTATGAATCCAATTACACACACTCCAACTATGGTAAAGCAAACAGGGTCCTTTAGCCTTGGTATGGCAACTGGTCTAGAAGAAGGAAAACTGAATACATTACTATAAAACTCCACTAAACAATTGACCTTGTGAACCATTCATCATATTGTGGGATTGGTAAAAACAAACACCGCACAACGTAACACAACTCAGAAATTGCTGTCCTTGTGTCCGAATATCTATTTTTCTTCTTTTTCTTTTTTGTTCTTTCCTGTGTTGGGTGCCTTGATTTTTATATTAGCAATTAGATTAATATTTATTTTACCTATAATACAAAAGCTGCGTATCAATCCTAAAGCGATTATTAAATGTGTCCGTCGTGTAATGGTAACCATGGTAGGAAATGAAAACTGAGTCTCGTGTTCAAATGCTGGAAGTGGTTGGTTACATTTCTCATATCAATAACAACCTTGGCAAAGATATGAATCTAAATATTCTCTGTTCGGCTTTGGATAAGAAAAAGCGCTGACTAGGCTCTTTAACGTCAGTATGGCAATCAGTAAAGAAGAAATAAATTGCTGAATTAAAATCATGTTTAACTCTGCTGAAAAATTGACACTGAATCATATCATTCTCATAAGGGGGTAGGAAAATAAATATATGTTTAAAAGCCAAGTAAACCAGAGAATTAATTTTTATTTATTGCGAACTTTTTGTCCTCATCTTGGTAGTTTTTTCGTGTTGTTTCTTCTTTCACTACGTTTCGGCCAAATTTCACCTCTGGCCTTCTTCAGGTGATTTTTACCGCGACCTCGGATAGGAATGATGAGTCTTGTAACCGTATCTCCAGTAATTACTACCTTCCATAAATGTTGTCTATCGCACCACGTTTTTTATCAAAAAAATCTATCTTTGATCGCCCGTGGCGCAGCGGATAGAGGCGTTGAGTCTCTACGGTTCCAGGTGAGCATTGTCAGAAGATAGTGGTTTCAAATCCTACCCAAGCCGGCCTGAGGTTTACTTGGTCAAAAACGTGGTGCGATAGACAACAACTATGGAAGGCAGTAATTACTGGTGATACGGTTACAAGACTCATCATTCCTATCCGAGGTTGCGGTAAAAATCACCTGAAGAAGGTCAAAGGTGAAATTTGGCCGAAACGTAGTGAAAGAAGAAACAACACAAAAAACTACCAAGATGAGGACAAAAAGTTCGCAATAAATAAAAATCAATTCTCAGATTAAGAAGCCTCATCTCAAAATGATTCCAATTAAAAGACAATTACAAGTAAACCAGGTTTAGAATACTCTGGCGGCATTCTTTGCAATTTGGTAACCCCCAACCCTGAAAAGATGTGTCTCGATTATGGCAATAAATTGCATATGCTGGTGAGGCTTCATTTCCCTATCGTTCATCGCCTCAGGCAGGTCTTCTGGATAACATCCCGTATCCTCACATAGTTGCTGAATATGTTCGTGCTGGTCGCCCTGCTTTTGCACGGCCATGTGTGGGGTTCCATAAGAGTACATCTCTTATGAGTTCGTCCTTGTTTTTCCAGCAGTGTCCTGCATGTCTGTTTCGTCTAACTTGAATAGTTTTCGTGATAGGAGGCAGGTGGCCGTACAGTTGGTGTCTGGTGGGGTGTTGCCGCCAGGACTTGTTCAAGATTTCTCGCAGCATTCTTGTGTAATTGCCGTCTAGCTTCTTCTCCAGCCGTTTTGTTAGAGTCCATGTAGTGCATCCATATAGCAGTATCGATGCGACCGCTGCCTGGAAGAAATTGCGTTTCATTTTATCAGTTAGGTCTGATTTCCATATAATCGATTGCCTATTGATAGCTGTCCATGCTTTCGTTAACCTTTGTCGGTATCCTTTTCGGTTGATGCGACGCTGCTTCCTAGGTAAGTGGATCAAACTTTGTCATTAAATAAGCCAAATGGATTTGTTATATATTGCTTAACATATAATTTAATCAGTACGATAAATGTATTTATATATTATGTGATGCATATTTATTTGATAATATTTATCTATCTATCTATCATTTATTTCAGTCAACTGTATGTCAGACCTTCTATATGGCATAGAAAGAACGTTTGCAAGGCGTACTTGCTAATGAACTGAAGTGTGTGACATCGTAATCAGGAAATTCGAACTCTTGTCACTCTATTACATTCAATTTCGAACTTGAGAAAGGTTTTAACTTGGGTTCAACCATACCACTACTGCTCTTCTTCAAGGATTGTTTTGATATAAAATAACCTAAGTGAGTTAATATGTCATCCAATAAAGAAAGAAAATCAAACCAAGTTATGTACGACCTATTGAATGAATCACCTTTACCAGCAACGCTAACTATTAATTATCAATAGCAGATTATAATGCAGAGTTGTCTTGTTCCTCGACCGATTGTCTTACCAAGTTAAGATTTCAAAGCTTACTCATTAGTGAGCACAAAACTGTAAGGAGAAGTAAATTTAATTATTCCCGAAAGGCATTTATGTGAATTATACAAAAGGAGCATGTTTAGGTTTGAACTTTGCTCACTGATTTCAGTTTTTTCACTGGTATACATTGCGCCATTGTCCCAGTTGGGAAATCACCCAGCTTGTAAATTTGTCCTTGGTTTGGCAATAAAATCTATTAGATGGTGAGGCTCTTCTTCTAGAAAACCAGGGATGTTTGTTGTACTTATTTCTTCACATTACTTTCAGTTTTGCTCAGATCCGGGGTGGTATTACCTAGTAGGATCTCAAAATGGTCTATGGTAGATAATCGTTTTCAATACGACCATGTATATCATTTTTTTTAATTAAGAAAGCTCAACACGACAGATGGAAATATGAACATAGCATTAACGTGATTCTGGATATAAAATACCAGCAGATGGTTTGACATGCCATTAAAATCAATTAGTGAAATCGTTTTTTCTGTTTCTTAATATCGCTGCTAAACACGAGAGTTCATCCGGCTCTCAAGAAAAATATTGTGTCAGAATACAAATACTTAAGGGTAAACGCTGATTAAAAAAAAATCTGTGACCTGAAACATGAAATAAGGTTGACAGAAATTCTTTACAAACAACACATGACTGAGTTTGAGCGTATAAGGAGGTAAGCTGTACCTCATTACTTCATTTTGAAGTTCTGAATGATTCATTTATTAGGAAAAATATTCATTGATTGATCGATTGATTGATTAATTACATGATGTTTAACGGTATATTGACACGTCTGGTTTTATTTATAACTACATGTCAGGGTTTGTTCGTTGTTTGGTTGGGTTTTATGGCATATCAACCTTTGTAGGTTATCTAACGCCAAATCCATTTTTATACAAATAATCTGTTCGATTTCAAACAATTCAGTTTAGCATGAGTACACAGTTTAATTGTTAAAAACACTTCCATTTCAAACTATTCAGTTTATTCGAAAAGTTTTAATTGAGCAAATTCAGTTTAGTATAAGTACATATTCTGTTAACACACTGTTAAATTTCAAAACAGTTCTATATATAACGACTCAGTTTAGTGTAAGTCGAGTTTCAATGTCAAAAACAATTCCATTTCAAACAATTCAATTTAGCATAAACACGCAGTTTAAATGTAAGTGTAGTTTAATTGTCAAATCATTTCTTTTTCAAGGTATTCAGTTTAGTCAAACAGTCCTAATTCAAACAATTCAATTTAGCATGGGAGCATTGGCCATGAAGGTATACTCCACATTCCTCAAACTTACAGCATCACTGGAACCTCAGCACCCGGTTGTTTAGTGTCATATACAGGACTCTCATTCGGGGTGCGGGGTCTTACCCCTCTGCGTAGGAGCAGTCGATGTATTCTACAGCCCCAGCCGACTAGTCAATGAGGTCAGGGAAAAGTATAGATTGAACATTTATATTTACATGTTTAGTCTTTTTTATGTATCCAGTTATATGAAATCAAGTATTTCGACCTAACTGAAAAACTTCAAAATCTGTCCAATCGATGAGCCCCTGACAGGTTGTACTCCAGTTCCGAGCAGACCGAGAGCGATGGCAGACCTCTGTAACTGGAGCTTTACCACCAGATGCAGTTTAAAGTCATCCCAAGAAGATATCTTTTTTTTTTGGTGGGATTTTCTGTTACTCCTTTCAAGCGGAAAACTTCAGCGTTTTCTAAGGGCGAGGAAAAAAGTTATTTTGAAAAAGGTCACATTACTTTGATCAGAAGATTATGTCGGTGAATTTACGAAACAGCAGTGTTGTAAACGGGACAACTTAATACATGTGGTGATTATCTATTGAGGGCGGTTTTAAGAGGGGGAAATACCAACTATCTACAAGGTTTTTGAGCTGCACAGGCTTATGCATACGAGAAATTAACTGACGCGTTCCTGTAGAAGACGAGTCACTGAAAGGCTTCGCTGACAGAAATTGCAGACTGATTTAATCAAGTTGAAGGAATGAATGTGACATAGACTCTATCGATCCTTGTTGTATGCAAGCATGTGTTCCAAAAGGGAATGCTGGGTATGCATACTACCAAATGTCTATCTGCAAAAACGTCTTCAAGGAAAATAATTTGGAAGAATGAAATCTTTGTTAAATATTGCCCTAATCTGACGAGTCTCACTAAAGCGTAGCTATGGGCAATTGCGATGTGGGTGATAGCTATTCGTCTGTCTTGGTCTGATTTGGTTTATGACATCAACCATTGCAGGTTATTAATACCAAATTGATTTAATACATATAAACAGTTCTATGCCAAACAATCCTGTTTAAAATTGATATAGTATTTCGTTTACACAAAATTAAATGTCAAAATTTCAAATTATTCTGTGGTGGATAAATACACATTTTCAATATTAATAATATTTCTATTTCAAACAATTCAGTTAAGCATATTTACCAACCCCTCCGCTCGGACAGGATATGACACAAGGTCATTTTTAAGCGGAGTGTAACAGGTTTGAATTCAGAGTTTTCCTTCTCCTAGACTAGTTGCCTCACTAAGGCTAAAGAACCCAGTCTGCCCTACTATTTATCCATAGCTGGAGGGAGAATAATTGGATTGATACCTTTCACAAGGGTATTAGTGCTATATGAAATGCAATCAGTCTCGTCCAGGATTTGAACTCGTGTCGCCGTGTCCAATTCCTACGACGATGACGACTACACCACGGGCACCTTAACAATTCAGTTAAGCTTGAGTACACAATTTCAATATCAAATGCCTTACTCACCTAAAGGGAAGCAGTCGGTTTACATTTTCTACAGCCCCAGCTGACTGGGCAATTCACTGAATTAAATTTAAAAACAATTTGATTATAAACAAATCAATTTAGCATAAGTTCTCAGTTTAAATGTCAAAACAATCCTATTTCAAGTAATTCAGTTTTTCATAAATACACAGTTTAGTTTTACTTGACTCATAAATAGGACCGTATCAAGTGTTACCACATCAGGCAAGAGTGGACCTGGAGCAATGACAGTGAAGGGGTACTCCACATTCCCTAAACTCCAGCATTTCTGGAACCTCACCGTGAGATTATTTAGGGAAATATCCTGGACACTCGTTGGTGGTGGTTCTTATCCCTCTGCAGAGAAGTTGTCGGTGTAGTCTTCAGCCCTGGCTGACTCGGTAAAATGGCTATTCGTCGAAAAGGAAGTAAAAATACAATGACAAAATTTGCTATAGCGTTTGAACCTTTCCATGTTTCATTCCCACCGTTCAGTTTTAAGGATATTGTAAGAAGGCAGATATGTACAACATTTGACTAAATTTATTGTTTTTTTTTCTAAGGAACAATCTCTTTTCGTAAATTTACTTCCACGTCCGGTTCTTACAGCAATCGTCCGTGTCCTCGAACACGGCCACAAACAAATAGCCTCATCGAATCACCAAGTCCATGATAATCATAAATTGCTTTTATATTGGTTATTCTTTAAATTCTTCTTAACTAGATTTAACTAAGTTTATTGACTGAAAAAAATAATTCTTTTGGAGAAAATATTATTATTGGAAAGCTTTCAAGAATTTATAAAAAAAGATAAAAGGAGTTTATATGATATAAGAAATGCGATCTCAAATTTACTGTCGGATATCCTTTGATCTAATGCAGAATTTTGTTATATATATATATATAATTGGATGTGTGAGCATCTCTCTCTCTCTCTTTCTCTCTCTCTCTCTCTCTCTCTCTCTCTCTCTCTCTCCCTTTATATATATATATATATATATACACACACAAAAGATGAATTTATTTATATATAAACAATATGCTAATCATAATCACACCACCAGAAAACAAACAATAAAAACTACAAAAACTAAATAAAATAAATATGGTAATGAATGCTGTGTTTAATTCAGATTCTTTAAAAAAACAGAAAAGAAAAGACAACAAACCCTCTTGGTCTTATTACTTAGTTTCTATGATACTTTCCAGGCATAATACGAGAGTGATAGAAACCAAACATTTCTGTACTTATTCAATGAAATTCAATAGATCATAGGTTTTTAAAAACTTTTGAAAGAGCTCAATAACCTCTAATAAACTTACCATTGTTAATCAATATATACACATTGTGAAGACCTATGTAAAGGTATCTTTAACAAATATCAGTGTAACATCATAATCAAATGGTCACGGTATGTGAATTAATAATACATTTTAAAAATCTATCAACCGGATGAGAGAGGAGTAAACAAAGCTCAAAACTTTGTCCGGTTGACTAAGAGTAACTGGATACGCTCTATTTACCATCCCAGGCTGATATCAGTAATCAACTAAATGTTTCTGAAATCACAAGTCTTCATCAGCTATCTAAGTAATTGTTGTGTATGGCCATATGAAGACACCTACACCAGGTTGATTTTGGAATTCGTTTTTTTGGGAACGCCATAAAAGAAGCTGTATTTTTCAATTTTCTTTATTTTTATTGCTTGGAAGACCACTGTTAGTGAGTTCGGCAACGATTTGAATCCTTTAAAGATACGAAAAGAGCTGGTTTTTACAAGACACACAAGCTAGGACCGATATTATTCACTATTATTTCTCAAAATACTGAAATAGAATATGCAGTTTATGTGTAGCAACGTAGAAGCAATGCTGCGTCGAGATGGTGTTTTGGTAAACAAAAAAAGAATAAGGGACAGACCCGGTGAAAAGGACCGACCAAAGAAAGTGTCAGTCATAGATCTGAAGAGGTGATGGAGAACTGGGAAGAGCTCTCACTGTCAAGGACTGTTGTTTGTCATAATAGGAACGGAATGCTATACCATTATCTCAATGACGTGAAAATCGCAAATATAACAACCTGTAAAATAAAATTTAAGAAGAAGGAAGATCGAAGATGATTTTTGAAAAATTAGTTGATGTTGTTGCTGTGATTTAATTTTTCATGTTTTTCCATCGTAATATCATCATCATATATATGTAAACAAGAAATCTCAGTAAAAGATGACGAAACAGATTTATGAACACACCTTTATATGAAAACAGTGCATCAGATATAAAGAAAAAAAATATGTCTTAAAATCAAAACTATAAATGCTTATTAATTGCTTACAACATATATTTTACCATGATATTTCTTACGAGACAATTTACAAATAATCTTACATATAAAAGAAAATAACTAAATAAATTAAAGAAACAGGAAGACTCGGAGAATTTCGTCTAAAATGAGTGAATATGCAAAAAGCAAAAACAAAATAAGAATGTATTTACTTGGAGGAGCTAGTGGCGTAACAGTTTTCACCATATGAAGTGGACTTTGCTGATCGAGTTCAAATCGTGAACGCCACAGTTTTCCATTTTCATAGTTCTAATACTCTTTGTAAAAGTTTGAATCAAAGTATTCTCAATCAAGATTGAGGGAGATAGTAGGGAAGAACTTTTTTTTAACCTTGAGACGGTAACCAACATGTGTGTCTAAAGAATATGATTTCAAAAATGTTTTAAACTTGGAAAGAAACGAGCTTTACCATGCTAGACCTCCCCAAAACACGCAAAGTGAGTTGTTCTCAGACAACCACCTATATTACGAGACTAATATAAGATCTTCAGACATTGGTGTTCTAAGAAATTTACAGAAGAAAATTTCGAAATGAAACGTGAAGGATGTGGATTTAATTGTTTTAGATTGCGACAGCATATTATTATAATGTTTTGATGAAATCCGTCAGAATTTTTGGACTCTTCCTAAGGAATTTAAAACATTGTGCTAACTACCAGATGTCGCTTATGTAAAATAGGTAATGGAGGAAACAAACAAAAATGTTAATGTATCAACCATTACATATAATTTTACAAGTCAAATCGGAATTATTTATTTGATATTTACTTGTTTTAATGTTTAAAAAAATATCTATATTTTGAATACGTTTTTATTTTGTCTCTCTTATTTCGAATATTAGTGTTGTGTGTTCTACTATTTAAAAAAAAACAGCTCAGATTTTTGGGCATTATGATCAGCCTTTTATGGCACTCTATGCATTGAGAGAAATTAGTAATTCGTTTCGTTTATTTTTATATCACACAAATATATATATTCTTGTTTTTGAAATTTCTATAAAGGTTGAGTATCGCCGAATAAATACGACGGAACTCAAACCAAGCATATAATAACCCATGAACTATCACGAAATATCAAGATCTAATTTGACACATCAAATTATGCTCCACAAGTCACGTCTTCTTAAAATATTTTTCAATAAATACTCATATCCAAAATCATATGTGTGTGTGTGTTCGCATGCGCATGACAAATACATATGGACCCACAAATAAAAAGAAATAAAAATCACATTCTTATCAGTATGCATGAGTACATTTATATATCTTATGTTGCAGATTAATAAACCATTGACATTTGTACTTAATAGTAATGTCTATGATTGTCTTACAGAAGCGGGGTTGAGCCTTATGGCATATCAAAAATAGTACGTAATCTAATGTTAAATACTGTTCATATATATAAATATACATACATATATATATATATATATATATATATATATATATATATATATGATTTATGGATGAAAATTTCTACTTTGCATTATTCTTAATACAGGTACAGTTCATTTCTTGGCATATAGCTCAAGGGTTTCAGTCAGCGTATTCTTCTGACCCAGTCAACGGGGTTGTCTTTTGTAAAAAGTGGTTCTTGCTTTCTTGTCAGCTAAGCTTCTTTATATACGAGGATCATTAAATAAGTTTCCAGACATTTTTCGTATGGGCTCTGTTATTGATAGTACACACATAAAACTGTAGTCCCCTTCGAAGTAAACTCCTCCAGCTGCAATGCACTGGTTGTACCGTTTCTACAACTTGGAAGTTTTCTTGCGTGAGCGAGTAAATGACTTTCGTTTCTACCTCTTTCGTCTCATCAATTGTCTCATAACGACAGCGTCTGAGCTTAGGGAAAACCAAAAGTCACAGGGAGCAAGGCCTGGACTATAGGGAGGGTGGGGAACTGTCTTAATGTCCATCTTAGTCAAATAGTCAGTGACAAGGATGGAGTTGTGGACTGATGAATTGTCCAGGTGGAAATGCCACTGACCTGATTTGAAGATGGCTGGCTTCTTCCGACGGAATCTCTTGCTGAACTCCCTTTAAACCTCAACATAGTAACCCTAACCCTAACGCTAACACTCTGGTGTATTGATTTCCTTACTCCGCCAACACCTCACATCGTCCCTAACAGACACCTTGACTTCCTTGAATCTCTTATGCCACTCAAAACCTGATGCTCGATTCATGCAAGATGCTCCAAAGGCAGTCTGAAGCATTCCATGCGTTTCTTTGGCATTTTTTCCAAATTTAAAACAAAATTTTATTGCATATCGTTCTTCTAAAGTGTCCTCACGTCCAGACTGCATTTTGGAAATACACCAGCTGTGACAATAAGGCTTTAGTAAGATGAATTCCAATTCCAGCTGTAGCTGTTCATTTGAACCCGAAATCATAAAAAATTCGTCAGTCATCTCATAAGATGTATAGCATATAAGATATATATATATATATATATATATATATATATATATATATATATATATATATATATATATATATATATATGAATGATTGCCGAGAGGGTATAAAAAAGAATGTAATAACGTTTCACGAGTTTGACTAAAGAAGTATTTGGACAAAAATTATATTTTATTGAGTAAAAGACCGCTAGATGGTATGGAAATATGAAAGACATTCAAAGTTTCTGTTTGAATAATTACTCACGATAGGCATTTGTTTTTTTTTATCTTCAGGAAGATGTTATTATTTGTAAACCAAAAAAAAAGGTAGATTCCAAATACGGGAATTAAAGATATAAATAAGCAAAAAAATAAATAAATAGATTAATAGAACATAATAAATAATTGAACTCTAATAACGACTTAAATATTTTCAAAATGAACACTTTAACGATAAGAGATAGTTAGGAATTTTCTTGTCTTTTTGTTTGATATTTTCATTAAAAGAAAAAATTCCGATGCGAACATATTACATAAAAATATCACCTAGGAGATTATTTTAAAAAGAGCGATATTAACCGCAAACATGTTATCCATATGTACGTAAATCCGTCCTCTGTATCTTTTTACTACATATACATTCGTTTACCATGATTCTTACTTAGTATATATATATATATATATATATATATATATATATATATATATATATATATATATATATATATATATCACGATGCTGTATGGTTGTTACTATCTCACTAGGTGCGTATGTGGCAGTCCAAATGTGGTATAATTTGAAGAGTGCACCGTATCGGAGATAAAGATATTTCTCTATCTGATGATTGATGTATGAAGATGACATGAAAACAATGACAGATTAGCTACCGCGCAATGAAATATACATAAGATAACATATATTTATCTTATATATATATATATGGACAGAAGTGAATGTTGCGAGGAATATTAAACAAATGCCTATCGTGAGTTATTATTCAAACAGAAACTTTGAATGTCTTTCATATTTCCATACCATCGGCTATTTTTCACACTATATATATATATATATATATATATATACCATCGACTATTTTTCACTATATATATATATATATATATATATGAACTTTGAATGTCTTTCATATTTCCATACCATCGGCTATTTTTCACTCTGTATATATATATATATATATATATATAGAGAGAGAGAGAGAGAAATGGTAGATTGGTAAATCCGATAAGGTGAAGAAAATTATTGGAAGAGTTGATAAACCGGAAACTGGCAATAAATTTAGAAATGATAACTCGTCTTTATTTCAAAAATATTTCATCGTAATTACAAATTTTTCTAAACTTCAGTTTAGGAGGAAATAGTAAATTATAAATAAAAAAGTGAAGGGTCATAAGAGTGAGAGACATAAAAGAAAGAAAGTGAGAGATAGATATATGTATCAAAATGGTGGCGGCACTCAATCCAAACACATTGAACCACGACCTGGCTTCTACAAGATTTTATCCTATGTGGTTGACATTATTTACGTGGAAATAATATTGCAATACAAAATGGATAGGAAAAAAAAACAACTTTTTAACGAAACTTAGAAATTAATTTACCACCACACTTCCATACTATAGGATGTTTTTTAATTTTTCATTGAGATATTTCATTCCTGATCGACAAATCTTTGATGAAATTTGATACGCTTGACGGTGAACTGTCACTTATCTACTTAGAAATGGCCTTGATTTTCCGAAAATAAATCCCAGTCACAGCCAATAACACATGCTGACACCTCCCTGATATATATATATATATATATATATATATATATATATATATATATATATATATATATATATATATATATATATAATCATGTGTCGTGCCGTTATCACGGATATCCCTGACCCTCTCTTGCCACTTCTCTCTATCGTTCATTGCCTCTGGCAGGTCCCAGGGCTACATCCCGTATACTCACATAGCTGCTGAAAGTATGTTCGAGCTGGTCCTCCTGCTTTTGCTTGGCCATATGTGGGGGTTCATAAGAGTACATCACTTATGATCTCGACCCTGCTTCTGCAGCTGTGTCCCGCATGTCTGGTTCGTCTAACTTGCACATTTTTTTTTTTATGGGAGGCAGATGGCCGTATAGTTGGTGCCTTGTGGGGTCTTGCCGCCTGGACTTGTTTAATTTTGCTCGCAGCAATGTATATATATATATATATATATATATATATATATATATCCCTACCTTTCGTTTCTGTCTCTTCTTCTTATGAATCGTACCTTATTTTCTTTTTCATTATCTATTTCCTCCTACGTTGAACTTTGGAAAAACTCGTCATTCTTATTAAGTATTTCTACATTAAGGATGAAATATCATTGTGAATATATTGTAAGTGTTTCGGCTTATCAATTTTCCACATATTATTCTCATACATACATATATAGAGATATATACATTTGTGTGTGTGTGTGTGTGTGTGTGTGTGTGTGTGTGTGTGTGTGTGTGTGTGTGTGTGTGTGTGTGTGTGAACGTATATATGTTGCGGGGGATACTTATTTTCGGATTAAATAAAATTGATATTTTTGGTTGACCGCTGATCAAAAAGCTTCCTCCAATCTTTCACATGTCTTGTTTTTTCCAATCGTAACCACCTTCCTGATAGAATAAAATCGGTGGGGGTACCTATTTAGTCACCGATAACCCGACTATTGAACTGGTAGTATTAGATTACAATGTAACTGTTGCATTTTAGCTCCCTGGCATCTTATTCTTTGCTAGTTTTCTTAATTAGGAAAAAGAAAACTCTCTATAACCCGAAAGTATTTATAGATAATTTTGTTTGGACTTGATACTGGATAATAATCATGGAGATTTAGAGAGTAGTAGTTTTGTTAAAGAAGTCTTGGTCACTATAATACTATGATGGGTTTATGTACCCCTACAATCTTTGCCTCCTTCCTGGGTAACTTAATGCGCAACTGATTCTATGTTCAGACACTTACTGCGTCAAGAGGACCTACCAAAAAC
>OY757912.1:34027648-34115148 GCA_963585895.1 Sepioteuthis lessoniana | reverse complement strand
TTAGTAGGTGCTGATAAGGAGATTTGGATTTTAAGGTGTAGACAATGAACAAAGCGGACAAATAACAATGAATCGACGCTTATTTTGATAAGTATAGAATATGTCTCTATCTTTAATATCATTATGTTTACCAGTAAACTAACACTACGCTGTAAGATTTCATTTTATGGCTTATATTCATATTCGTAGAGTTGATTTTATGGATGTGTTTGACATGCGAGCATATCATGTTACCGATTGCGGGTTCGATACTTTAATGGTAGAAGCAAAGAATACCCTTATTTCAAAACACAAAGCAAGGTTACTTGTCTCGCTGAATGCTTTGAAGAAATGCTGATTAAAAAGTGGAAAGTTCCTAATAAAATGACAGCGTTTTGCGTGGAGTTCGATGACTACAAAGGACCTAATTAGTAGTGAGTACTTCATAAAATGCAAGACGCTGTTATGTAATCTTGTCTAAATAGAAAAGTTACGACTGGCTTCAGGTAGCACAATGCAATTTAGACATATGCAAATTACTGTAAATCAGTTTATCCAAGCCATACATCACATGCAGATTGTGACATGGTCATTTTTCAGACGGAGTACTGCTGGTTTTAGTTCAGATTCACTGACCTGCATCACATAATAAGGATCCAGTTCTGGAGATTTGTGGGTTACTGATTCATTGTCATTACTGCCAAATCCTCTTAATCTGGAGTGATAAACCCGATATAGCACCATCTATGAGTCAAATGGATATGTTTAAAATCATTAGTATGACATAGGAAAACACTGCAAATGTTTGATTCGGTGTTTTAATGAGGTATCAAACTTCGTGTGCTATTGGTATCAAATCCATTGTCGTAGAACAATTGTAAGGATAATATAAATCCCATAACTGGGGTACAAGTAGGCGTACCTTTCCCTAGAATATTGATTCGAAACTGAAATTGCGTAAGTGGAATTCTTTCTGGCTTACTTCGATGTCATAGAGGAGCACATTAGTTCCAACATCGTGGCGTTTCCTCGCCAAACCATATAATTGTGAAAACTATTAATAGTCATGATTATGGTTAAACACTTGCAGATGAGTCTAATTTCGGCATTGAACAACGTGTAACGGCTTGATATAACGTTAAAAAATGAAACGAGCCTACCTATTAGGTTTGGTTTGGTTTCTTTGTTTTTAATGGCATATAAACCTTTGTTGGTTATTTAATGCCACAGCCATTCTCATAGAAGAACAGTAGTGGTACTATTTAACTCATGGCTAGGAGGATAATGGGGTTCATACCTTTCCCAAGGGTATTTGCCCGAAAGTGAATGTAATAGCACAACTGAAGTATGAATTCGCTTATGATTCCGCAGTCCATTGCTTTAACCATTACACCAGGAGGACACCCCCAACCTATTAGGATTTTAAACCATACGGTTTAATTTTATTCTATGCTAATATCCTTGGGAAATTCATGGATTCCAATCCTTTCTTTTTCCCCAGCGATGTTTTTTTGTTTTTTTTCTGAGCAGTCAGATTAGGTTCTTTAGCCTTTGTAAGGAAGCTAATCTTGGAGAAGAAAAATTCTGACTTCAAAACAGCTATGCTTCACTTAAAAATTGAACTTACGTCGCATCGTCAAGGTGGTGATGCGGAACTTTTGTAAATAGATGACTCTCAAAACCAAATCAGCAAGTTCATTTCTTATTTAAAATATCAAATCAGATGGGGTAGTCTCAGTGAACCTGTAATTTTCCCACCGTAAACTACACGCCACGTCTTCAAAATTCGCTGTTCAATAATCCACCGTAGCAACAGCACTGGAATTAATTAGTATCACCCACTAATTACCTATATACCGACCTCCATCAATATTGATTTTACATGCAAACAGTTTCTGCGTTTGAACGTTAAACATATCTTATGAAAAAACAAAACAAGACCGAAGAAAAAAACAACAAAAAAACATTGTTTTTTAATTTTCCGTTTGGCGTAATCTATCAGATCGTTTAAAAGTGAAAGCTTAAAAAGTACATGCACACACCTAATATAATTTGTAAATAGTTGTTGATCGTTGCCTTTTAAATCCAGTTAATTGATGTGTCCGCTTTTTCCCCCAACGTCTTGATGTTTAGATATTCTAAACTATATTAGATTACAATCGATAGAAAACCATGTTTTTCATGTGTTTGTTTATATTTACCTGGTGTTCGTTTTCGAAATAGTTTCAGCATGAAATTAATCAACTACATGTTGAATTTTTTTGTGAGTGAAAAGCAGAGACGTGAGATGAGAGAAATCGGAATTAAATACATTTGCAATAGTATGTAATATGATATGATATTAATTTTAAAATGGGTTTATGGTTTGATTTGCTTACTGCTTTACGTGTAATGCTTATCTGTTTTTCCTTTGAATTATCTCGTTCAGCAATGTTTTGTGTGAATAAATATGTAATGTTATTGATTAGACTCATAAAGGAATAAGCTAATCGGAAAATTCACGGACCATGTCTGTTAAATTATCAAGTTTAATTACAAGTTCGGTGTTGGTAATTAAAGTTATACATAATTAATCAGATTCATTAAAATTCCAAAGAGATCGACTCTCTTGAAGTGATTAAAACTATCTTATAATTAATTCTTTTTTTCGACTTATTAGTGAATAAGAGTTTGGCGAATGATTCCATGATACTGACCTTATAAGTCATTTCAATCTTAATATCGTCCATAACCGAGATAGTTTAATTTTCTCTTAAATATTAGTATATACGTTCGTTTCAGGTAGGTTATATGAAAGTTTAACCAATACTTATGTTAGTGAGTTGTTTTCTTGATCAAAATAATTAAAATATCAATCAAAAGAGAAAACATATTCAATTAGCAATATAAAAATACAATTAGTATTTCATTTTTAAAATGTTCCTCTCTAAATTCAGTGAAATACAATTTTGTTTTTGAATTTTCCGATAAATATCATTTATTTGTAACGTAAATAGTAGTAGATCTGTCATTAAATTAGTTGGTTGCGAAGTCACTCGAATCTAGGAAGTTTCGTAAATACATCTCAGATGACGACTGAGAAACTAGGAAAGAATATATATATATATATATATATATATATATATATATATATATATATATATATATATATATATATATATGTATATATAATTCAGGGAATGTAGACAGCGACCCTGGGTTTCATAGAGTTTTTTTGCAAAACAACCATCATGAGGCAGTTAAGAAAAGTTCGACAAGTAGCCACAAAGTGATTTAGTGAGAAACAACACTCTTATTATATATATATATATATATATATATATATATATATATATATATATATATATATATGTGTGTGTGTGTGTGTGTGTGTGTGTGTGTGTGTGTGTGTGTGTGTGTGTGTGTGTGTGTGATTAGATTATAAAGAAACATTTTGTCTGCATAATTCTATTAGGATCCTTTCTACTTTCCTGACAAATGTTTTTGTTTTTGTTTCTAGTTGGTTAATGAATTAACCAAAATTTTCCGAGCGCTTTAAGACCTTTCATAGGCCTTTGTTAGAAGTTGCTTGCGAGTACAAATATATTTTTAAAATGTTTTTAAGTTTATATAACACTGCATAAATCACGAAAACGAATAGTTGGATTAAACTGAAGAGCTGATGACATGGAACAAAGAGAAAACAGAGAACCTCATCAACGTAAATCGAATATTATCAAGAGAAATAGAATATTTTAAAAAAAAGACTAAACGCATTTCAAAAGATTGTCGCTATTTTCAAAGTTAATTCCTCTCATTTTAGGTTTTTTTTTGTAAACATACGTTTTCCAATCTCCAACCAAAACATTTTCAAGAAACTTGAAAGGGCCCTATTACAATTATATAGACAAAATGTGTCATCATAACTTAATAAAACATGCTTAAATGAAGGACAACTGCCAAACCACACACACACACACACACTCACACTCACACACACACATATATATATATTTATTGATATGGACCTAAAGTCGGTACACAAAAGAAAAACACGGAATACGGTTTAGTGGTAAGAAATATATATTAACAAAAGTTACAAAGGATAGTGCCCAATATTGGTAGTGGTACTTCTGGTACTTCTGCTAAGACGACTACCGTATACTCGGCATTAGGATATTACTACGCTAGTAATATAGAGCTGGAAGAGTCCATGATGCAGATAAGTTTCGGTCTCACAACATATATATATATATATATATATATATGTGTGTGTGTGTGTGTGTGTGTGTGTGTGTGTGTGTGTGTGTGTGTGTGTGTGTGTGTGTGTATTTGCGCTAACAAAACAAAGTTCCATCATTATCTCTCAACATCCTTTTTACAAGCAGTTTTCCTTGGATGTTTTTTTTTTTCAAATCAACGTTCCGTGTCCTTGCTAGTCCGCTAACAGTGGCGCGTAAAATTTCCTAGGAGAACGTCACTAATCAGTTACTTGCTTCTCCAATAGTTTCTCATACGTCTTGATTGACTGGATGTTTGTGATGGAAGGTAAGTAGACTTACAGCAGCAGTTTCATGGGTGTTCCTTTAATGTGTTTTAAACGAGACGGAGTCATCTCGTCTTTGAATGGCACATCTCTAAAATTAGTTGACGTTCTCATTTCTCGACAGCAATATCTCATATACTGAAATTGGTATCAAAATATGTTAAGCGAAGGCGTAGATTGCTATGAACAGGTTATCCATCATATGGTAATCCGATCTCTCCAATTAAAAATTTGGCTTTCTTCCAAGCTGTGGTTGTGTCAGTACTACTATATATATCCACTACATGGGCGCTAACAAAACTCAAGGAGAAAAAGGTAAATGTGAACTTCATAAGAAGGATACTTACTACTGATAAATAAAGAATATAGTTAAATGTAAGGATTCAGTCAAAAAAACAATATGATAATTAGAGTTTAAATGCATCTCAAGATTGGAGGCGCCAAATGAGGTTGACTCAAATGATGAATTCATAATTTTTTTTGAAAATAATTGTCCGAACTGAAATCATGTCAACTTTACAAAAACTTGAAATAGAAAAAAACACATGTATTTTACGAAAGATTTTAGTTCCAATGTACTTTTGTGTTTCATTTCATACACCGATAGCCAGAGCTCAACAGAAAATTCAAAACAGACGTGGAGTTTTCACTTTAACAAACAGCAACTTATCCAGACAATTTATCACGGATATTTCACCAAACTTTTAAATTAAGCATTTATTCACGCAACTACTCGGTCCCGAGCAGGAAGAGACAAGTGCTGTTTTTTTTTCTAAGTGGAGTATAGAAGTTTTGAATTAAGAGATATTACTTCTTGAATGATTACCTCGAGTAAGATTAAAGTCCTCGGTCTTTCCTTTTATTTATCTATAAGGGGTTTGATATTAGAGTGATCCGTATTATTCTCTCGGGCTTTATATTGAACTGAAAAACGAACAACCTCGTTCTGTATTTGAATTATAGTTGCGGTGTCCATTTCCTTGATAACCGTTTCGCAACAAACGTCGATGAAAACATTGAATCTGTTTAAAGTGTCTCCGATTGTAGAAACAGCTATGGATTGACTGAAGTAATAAAGGTATTACAAACAACTAATTAATATTTTATATGATATTTCGTTAGGCCTATGCACATGAATGGAATGGTTTTAATGACTTATGAAATGATTTTTACTGAAGTTGATTATCTTCGTTTCGTACGACAATAATCATTGGGACACGAGTGCCTAAAGCGCATCGACCGTTAGCGTTGAAAGAATTTTCACCTTCAGGAACTTCACATGTTTATTTGTAATGTACGCAGTTATTTAAGTTTTGAAAATTTTTAACATAGTTGAAATAATTTTATAAAGATCGAAAACATTCAAGCTGAATATGGTGCATAATTGAAGGTTTGATCCATTTGTCGGGCTACTTATTAGTTATAGTTTTTAGCGATATAATAATTTCTTTAGCTTAATTGTAGCAGAAGGTCAAAATTTGATTTGAAGTCTGCAAGGTTCAGTTAAAAAGTTTTACTATAAGAAGTGCCCTTTTAAAAAAAAAGCGTTGCATGAATTTGGAATGATAGCTGTACTGATGATCAAATTCATTATTCAATTGTAATTTACCGGGGAGACAAATTTTTAAATTATTAAAGCAGGAAGAGATTTCCGGTTGAACCATTTAGGCTTTGAACGTCCTTCACATAGAAGCATATTTCGAAACGATTTGTTATTATATTTAGCCTAAATTGCAATAATTTTTGTCGAATTCTTTTGGTATTGATTATAGTGTTCTTATCCGCAGAATATCTTCAGCCCACAAAACATTAACTGCTTCGGATTCTTTTGGTGAAGACCGACTTTGGTTATAATTGATGGTGACATACATTTGATGTAATGAATTATCAAGTTGTAGCACTCATCATAATCGAAATATTTTTCAGTTGGCATATTTTGCTTACCTTGTTCATGTGACTTAAATAAGTATATAACATTACTTTTTTATTATCATTTGGATATTGTCGTTTATTTAGAATCCGCCCAGTTTTGTTTTACCGATTTTCAAGTAACTTAATTTTGTTGTAACACATTTAAATTTACATTTTATTCCATAGTCTGAAAATGAAAAGTTTTTTTTTTATTTAGTGCTTTCCTACAATTTTAAAACTGTGGGGGCTTTCACACTGTAATCACCGTTATTTTTAAAACTGTGTCTATTCTGAAACATCATCCTTAAGTTTTTTAAAAAGTTACTGAAATAGGATAGTGAGAGTAAATTTAATCCTCACAAAATCTCTTTATACTTCTGGATTTGTTCTGAATTAAGCTTTGCTAGGAAAATGACAACCATTCTGACACATTTTATTCACACATTTATTCATGGTTATTTGTCTCACGTTCAGTCTACTAACTTCTTGTGTTTATTCAAATAAGAGAGTCACGCAATAAATAAGTGAATGTTGCCTAAGTATCTGGTAATAGCAAACACTGTTTACCTTTACAATGAAATTAATAATGAATTCTCCTTTCATGTCTCAGAAGACTGTATGCATCATCTACTTTTGTGATCGCTGAGTGTGGACTTTCTTTCTTTACCAGAAAGTCTATTTTCTTGACTTTCTATTTGACCCAAGGTAGTTGTTACAAAACCACATTTAGCTCATTCGTAAACGTATTTTGACTAAAAAATTATTTCTCCATAAACATAAAATAATCTTCTGTAAATTTAATTTCTTAGTCACTCAAATTTTGATGACAAGTTCAGTTCAAGATTGGAGCTCTCTGAGTGACTGACATTTTGAATAGTCTCAAAATAGTTTTGTTAGCTTAAAATATCAATTGCTAAAAACCACTTCCAAATAATACAAAGCCAATATCCAGAGAAAATTTTGAATTTTTTTATTTACTTTTTCATGTTTATTTCTCATTTTTTACCTTTTACCAAAAAATATCCCCTTATTTATTGAATGACCCTTGTATATGTCACCTTAAATATTGTTTATTGCAGTATATTAATCAACTTTTTTTCAAATAATAATCTCATAATTAGGGCATTCTTCGGTTCATAAATTAAAAAAGAATAAAAAAGACTATTCAGCGAGAAATCGTAATCACAAAATTTCACAAAATATTTCAGTATATTTGGTCATAAATTTGATAATATTTTATGTGATATTTCGTTAGGCCCAATGCACATGAATGAAATGGTTTGAAAGACTTATGAAATGATTTTTACTGAAGTTGATTATCTTCGTTTCGTACGTCAATAATCATTGGGACACGAGTGCCTAAAGCGCATCGACCTTGAGCGTTGAAAGAATTTTCACCTTCAGGAACTTCACATGTTTATTTGTAATGTACGCAGTTATTTAAGTTTTGAAAATTTTTAACATAGTTGAAATAATTTTATAAAGACCGAAAACATTCAAGCTGGATGTGGTGCATAACTGAAGGTTTGATCGATTTGTCAGGCTACTTATTAGTTATAGTTTTTAGCGATATAATAATTTTTCGGTTCATGAATTAAAAAAAAAATAAAAAGACTATTCAGTGACGAATCATAATCACAAAATTTCACAAAATATTTCTGTATATTTGGTCATAAATTTCTGCTCTTCAATTGCATTTCAGCGTTTTTGTATATATTATTTAAAATAGTATGCAAGAAAATAAGTTTATATTATTCTATGTCCAACGTTAACCATCAATTAACAAAGTAAACTAAATCTGAAAATACAAGATGATATGTTAGCAGTAAAAAAAAATATCGAAATCCTGAAATTAGACTCATAATATCTGAAAACAAACATGCAAGAAATATTTTTGTCACCGTAGATATGATTACTACGGCTTATATAATATCTAAATAATGAGAAGCTTCAAGATATCTCTTTCTCTTTTGGAAAAAATATTACCCTTTGGCACCGGTGACACATTTTTTGCCTTTGGAAATCTGTTTTCTGTGCTTATTTTTCTTTCAATGAGAATGATTTATTCGTTCCTGTATCGCTCCTCTAATTTTACAAGTCTGATATTAGCGTGATGGAATAAAGCTAGTGGAGAGATGAATTCTAGAAGATGTGATGTATTTTGAAACACCAAAGAAACTTAAACTGTTTCTTAACCCAGCGTATTTTCAATTAAATATCTATTGTTATTAATGTTTTTAATTTTCATTTAAATATTAATGATAAAAATCATCATTGACTTTTTACTGTTAGTTACATTTTAAGTTTCGTGATGTATAATTTCAATATCTACTATTTAATATTTGATATATGAATTTAACGTATTCTTTACTTTCTAATGTTATATTCAAATATAATGGACAAACATTTAAAAATATTATTATAATTATAATTTTATTAATTATAGCTTTATTAATTAACCTTTTTTTTACTAGTTTTGTTATTTGATTGTTAATTCAAAATATTGCTGAAAATTTGTCGGGTTAGTTCATGTTTATTCATATTCATTCCGAGTTCAAAATAATGTTACTTTATTTTTAAAAATATGTCATTTTTAAAAACGGTGTTATTAAGCAAATATTTTATTCATAATATTTTTACGTCTATTCTTAACTTAATTTGAAATGTGAAATGTGCCTGATAAGAAAAATGAATAGTTGTAATGTATAAATAACATGAGTTAGAATTTGATATAAACTAATAATATTCAATTTATCTGTGATGTATGAATTTTAATATATATTGAATGAATTGAATATACATTTGAATTCTAATATATCATTCAAATTTAATTAAAAAGTATCATAATTTCTACTTATTATTAGAATTATGAATTCATTGATTATAATTTTATTCATTTTTTTGTTATTACTAATTTTGTTATGCTTTCGGGAAAACACTTACTCTTTAAAATCAAAAAAATTATTTAAAAAAATCTTGCCCAGAGACATTTAGAGAATTTTTTAATATACAATTTTTTTAAAAATCCAGACCGAATAATTGCAATAAAACACTGCCTTATCGGAAATAAAATGTTAAACTTGATTCCCTCTCAATCTATCACTCTCACTCTTCACACACACGCTCAGTCTCTTTCACACACACACACGCACACTTCTGGTCTTTGATATTGAGCAAAGAAGCAGAATAAATTAAAAATACCATTAATAATTATTCAAGATTAGATTTTTATGCTTAAATTATTTTTAATGTTCTCCCCCCAACGTTCATCTCGGGAGGGAAATATGGTTATATTCGAATCCGCTGGGCCAGGTAAACGTTTTTTCTTCGGACTTTTGAGGGGACGATTCGTTCTCTTTGAATTCGAAACACGTAAATTTGCAACATAATTCATAATATTGCAGCAATCATTTTGATTGATTATTAAGAAATATAATGACATCATTTTTTTGTAATAATGGTATCAGAAAAAAAAGAACACATGGCCGTAAGAATTGAGAGCATCAATCTTCTTACATACACTGATCGGTATTGCCGCTGATAAAAAAAAGAAGGCATCTCTCAATGTTAAATTAGGTTGAAATAAAAATAAAAAACAAGTGGAGAAAATCCTCTACTTATCACGGTGGTTATCAGAGCCGGGATAATTCCTACCCTGACTAACCAAAATATTCACTGGAACCGATAATTTTGGTTTTAAAAAACACACGAAAAATGGTCAAAATAGTATTTTTATGAAGTATTATATGCACATTTTATGCAAGTGACAAACCATTCAGGAGAAATACCCCTCAATGAACTTATAAGTTTTGGCAGGAAAAGCCAAATTTACAGACAAATTTACGTCTCGATAAAGTAGCTGATGTAAGAAGATATATAACTGACTGAAACTGATGCAATAAAAAGAACGTATAGTTGCTGATATCTAGTAAAATGAAAATATATCTCTTGAAATGAAAACAGTTAATTACCAAACGGATTATACATTAAAAAAATCGAGAAAAAATTGTATTAAAACTTGAACCATAGAAAATGAATGCAACAAATTAGAAAATAGTCAACTTCAAAAACCAAGAAAATAAGGTTACACAGAAAATAAGATTAAAATGGACGAAATGAAATAAAACACAATCGGAGAACTTGCGAAGGTAACTAATAATGATATGAAAGACTGAACAACTTTAAAAATGATAGAAACAACCGAATGCAGATTAAGAAGCAAACTATGCCATAGAGGCTTTTCTGCAAGCCTTTAAACCAAATCTTAATCTCTCAATGAAAATAATAAATGGGTATGATAGAGAAAAAGCCTTGTTACCGAAATACATAAAGAAAATAGCTTTAAGTAAACCAAGAGGAAATTAGGGATACAAAAAGAAATTGAGGAATACAGAGGAGATATATCCATACTTGCTGAAACGTGTAAGAGTGTCAAAATAAATATTAGGAAAATGAGGAACATTAAAAGAACATCTTAAAAACCATTGATTGACTCCAAAAATAAAAGAAAATATATAACAGAAAAGTACAACCAAAGACTAAGTGTATATAAAGATATGAAAAACTAACAAAACTCTTTAAACACAATGAAACATTTCCAGATGTCCAAAATATCGATCAAAAAAAAAAAAAGAAAAGAAAAGAAAACAAGATAATAAATGGAAAGGGAACCTCCACGAATGAATAACTGAAATCATTCTAAGTTTATATATGTATTCATTAGAAAGTATCAAGTAAAAAAGCAAGTTGAATTGAAACTATAAACGACACAAAAGTAATGAACCGCTAATGTAAGAACTTATTACAATAGAAGAGATTAAAATACATTTAAACGCACTCGTAAATAAACGTCAATCGGAATAGATAAAAAAAACAAACTTTTGACTCCACCGCCTAATGTCGAATGTTAACTAATCAGGAAACTTATTTTGGGAATTATGAAAGAGCTAGAAAAAAAACATGATTGGCTTGTTCTGATGTGAAAGGTTAGCACTGGTTAGTGGTTAATCAAGCTTCCTATATTTGTCTCAACTTCCGATCAGACAGGACTTGACACAAGGTCAATGACCCGTAGGTCGATTTATAGTAGGTGTTAGGGGTGGGAATAGTCGGGCACGAACCAAGGCTCGAGCCCTGCTGTATTCGGTTGGTCCTATAAGTGCAATGTGGGCCTGATGAGCCTAGCTTGATATGGACATAAAAATGGGTCCAGGTACGAACGCCTGATTATAGCTTTAACTGGACAGAGAGGTCCAGTGTTATCCCAAGTTGTCAATAATACATCTCGCCCAGCAGTAGGTGGCCTAGATGAAACTAGGGTCTTTGGGCCTCACGTCTGCCATTGAGCACTGACCGTCATGCATGAATACCAGACAGGAAGCAGAAAAGCATCTGCACTAAGCACAGGGGCTGATCAAGCTTCTGATTTTTATCGCTACCTCCCACTAGACAAGACTTGACACAAGGTCGAATGACCTGAAAGTCGAATTATAATGGAGGTTAGGGGAGCTGAAGGTCGGGCATGAGGTGAGACTCGAGTCCTGCTTGACTATGCTGGTCATCAGCCATCCTAGTCTACCAGGGATGGCCGCTTGTCAATGTTGCAGCTTGCCCACGAGAAGGTGACCCTACCGAAGCTGGGGCTCTTTCGGCCTTAAGTCTGCTAAAGCATGACAACTTAACGTTAGTGAGGACAAAGGATGGACACAACCTGATGCTTGATGCCAGACAGTTACTGAAAAGCTGCAGCATGACACGGCGGCTGATAAAGCTTCCATACAAGACTTGACACAAGGTCGATGACGCAAAGGTCGATTAAAGAGGGATTCGTGGAGGGGAAGGTTGGACCCTGGTCGGGACTCGAGCCTTGCTTGACTTTGATGATCATCAGCACACATAGTGGGCCTGACGTGTCAAACAAAGTCCAGGCTAGACTTCCAGTGCAATACAAAGGTGACAAAGGTGTCGATACTGCAGCTCACCCAATGAAGCTGGCTCAGTTGAAGTCAGGGACCTTTTAGACCAAAGTCTGTCTGGCATGGACCGCTCATCAATGTTGCAGCTTGCCCACTCGAAGGTGACACTGCCGAAACCGGGGCCTTTCGACCTCAAGTCTGCTAACCCACGTCAACATAAAGTTAGGGGAGAAAGCAGTGCTGGTTTGATGGTCATCGGCTCATTTAGTGCAATGAGGGTCTGATGAGCCTAGCTGGACATGGACATAAATCAGGGATCAGGCGTGAATGTCTGATTATAGCTTAAACTGGACAGGAAGGTTTAGTTCTATTCAAGTGTGTCCATGTGCAACTTGCACACCCAAATATTGCCCAGCCAAAGCCGGAGGCCTATTAATCACACGTCTGCCATTGAACTTTGATCGTCCTGCACAGATGCCAGCTAGTCATCTGAAAAGCATCTACATGAAGCACAGTGGCTGATTGAGCTGATATTTATTTCTTCCTTCTACCAGACTGAACTTGATACAAGGTCAATGACCCGAGAGTCGAGCCCTCTTTGATTAAGCTGCTCAGCGGTCCACTTAGTGCAATGTGGGCTTGATCAGACTAGCTGCACATGGACCCAAATCTTGGCCCAGGCCTCTATGCCTGATTATAGCTTAAACTGGACAGCAACGTCCAGTGCACTACAAGGGTGACAAAGGTGTTAGTGATGCAGATCATCAACCTGAAGTTGGCCCAGCTGAACCCAGGGGACTTTGGGCCTCATAACTACCATTGTACATTAACCTTCCGACACGGATGCTAAATAGTCCGCTGAAAACCCACTGCGCGAAGCACAGCAGTCGATCGATATATTGTATCTGCATTTCACAAGACACGACTTGAAACCTGCTCAATAACCTGAAGGTCGATTATAGTGCAGGTTAGAGAGGAGGAAGGTCGGGCATGAGCCAAGGCTCGAACTGTGATTGACAATGCCGCTCATCAGCCCACTTAGCGCAATTTGGGCCTGGTGAGGCTAGCAGTGTATAGACCCACATCTGAGTCCAGGTCTGTATGCCTGATTATAGCCTAACCTGTACAGCCAGGCCCAGTGCTATACAAGGGTGACATAGGTGTCAATGATGCAGCTCGCCCACCCGAAAGTGGCCCAGCCCATACTGGGGTCCTTTAGACCTCAAGTGTGTCGTTGAACATTGACCGTCTGGCATAGATGCCTGACGGTCTGCAGAAAAGCCCCTGCGCAAAGCACAGCATCGGGTCGAGCTGATATTTGACGAACGTCCTTTCACACAGACAAGTGTGGCACAAGGCCATTTTCTACGTGGGTCTTGGCGCAAGGCCCTTGATCAGACGCGTCAGTCAGTTTCAAAATGCCTCGGGCCCTGTTGGCATTCCCTTAAATAGGGGCGCCTCAGGCGACAGGTAATAAGCCTAACTCCTGCAATAACGTTTAAAACCTTCGGGCACGGCCCCCTGTGGCTCGAGGAAATTAACCATCCAGCATGAATGCCGGACAATCCGCTGAAAAGCCTCAGCATTAAGCAGTGGCTGAGCGAGCTTCGTCAGTTATTATTAGAGAGTGATATTTATAGGCTTTCTCTTTCAGTTATACTAATAAGGCTGATTGATTAGCCGGTATTACTACATGTCCCTGAAAAGTATTGGCTTTAAGCTTCTAGTAGGTCTTGTACTTCTTGTGATAGTGACATTTTTGTGATTACTATTTTATCCTTGTCTCTCTTCCGTATTTCTTTCTCAGGGAGATCTAGATCTGCCCGGTACTAAGCTGAAATCAGGGTCGTCTTCTTGCATTATTTGATCTTCATCCGAGATTTCAAACTCATTTTGGCTCACCTAATCATGCATTTCTTCATCATTTTGCACTTCATAGTAATCCTGGGACCTTATCTTATCTGCATAGGCTAATAAACAGTTTCCCTTTTCTCAATTTATCAAAGCTGTATTGTGGCATTTTTGCATGATAAAGTCTGCCTTTTGTCAATTTGATTCTTTGTTGTTTTTGTACCACATTTTTACATTTGTGGCATACGACATCGTTTGCGGAGCTCTAATGTGCCTTCCCGTTAAGCTAAATGGACTTTCTAGTCTTCTAACGTGTGATATTATGCGATATCTTAAAAGTAGCTAAGAACAAGATTTTAGTCACGTTTTTACGGCCTGTACTATTTTTTCGCTAACCCATTCGATTAAGGGTGATATGGCAGTGTTTAACGGTTTACACCCTATTTTTTAAAACAATAAACTAAGATTTTGTGACGAAATTATTGGGCATTGTCAGATACCAGAGTTTTTGGTGTACCATTTCTGGAAAATATGAGCCTTACAATCTGTTTTGTCGTAGAAATCTTCTTGGCTGGCAAACAAATTACTTCAGGCCAGCCTTAAAAATAGTCTACGAGAATTAATAAGAGTCCCACTCCAGCAATGTATGCATTATCCATAAGCGCACGACTCCACGGTTCCACTTGTCTGGATCAGGAAGGTAAAGTTGTCCTTGTAAAATGTCTTAATTCTTTACATTTTCTGCATCTTTTTATATGCTTTTCGATATCTCGTGGCCACTATTATTCTAATTTTATCTGTTTTTGTATGGCCGCTACTCCACAGTGTATAGCATCATGTACACTTTTTATGACAAATTTTCTTTGTGTTTCTTGGAGAATTAACAGATCCCCATTACAAATCACTCTGTGTTCAATCATTAATTTATTTCTTATTTCATTGTTTGATCTTTCCGCCCAGGAACAATTTCCACGTCTGTCTTTTTTTTCTTATTCTCGATGTTATCCCACTTCTTACTGAATCATGTCTAGTTTCTGCTGCCATTCAATCTGAAGACAAAACATCGGTTGCTACTCAATGTAAACATTTATCTTCAAATGCTTCTTCTCTTTTATCTTTGATTCCTGGTAAAATGGCAATCTTGAAAGTGCATCTACTTGTGGAATTGGATTTCCTTTGATATATTCTATATCAAATTTGCCGAGTCTGCTGGGGCTGTAGAATACACTGACTGTTTCTCTGCAGAGGGGTAAACCCCCCCTCCAACAAGTGTCCTGGATATGACACTAAACAATCTGATGGTGAGGTTTCAGCAGTGCTGGAGCTTTGAGGAATGCGGAGTATTCCTTCATTGCCATTGATCCCAGGTCCACTCACCTGGAGTGGTAGCACCCGATAGGGCCCTATCTATGGGTTAAATAGAACTAACAACATACTTATGCTAAAATGAATTGTTTGATTAAACTGAGTAGCTTGAAATAGAAATGTTTTTGAAAACTAAACCGTACTTATATTTAAACTGCGTGCTGATGCTTAACTGAATTATTTGAAATAGAATTGTTTTTCGACATTAAAACTGTATTTACACTTAACTGAATTGTTACATATAACTGCTTGAATAGTTTGAAATGGAAATGTTTTTGACAATTAAACTGTGTACTTACGCTAAACTGAATTGTTTTAAATAGAACAGATTATTTACATAAAAATAGATTTGGCGTTAAATAACCTAGAAAGGTTGATATACCATAAAACCCAACAAACCAAACAAACCAATCTATATCAAAGTAAAATACCATTAATTTTATTACCCATCTTAGTATTCTCGATGTCGTGACTTTGGGTAATTCTTTTCTTGAATTGAATATAACTCTAAGTGCTTATGATCACTTCGCAAAAGATTTTTCCCAATTGAAAATTGTCAGGTTCTAGTGCTTGTCTACACAATGGCCAATGATTTTCCCCTATATTTGAATAATCAATTTCAGTGTTCGTGGTCTCCTTGATAAATACATTATCGGATGTCTGTCTTGTGATAATATTCCAGATATTGAATGTTCGCTTGCACCTGTGGTTGACGTATGTCCTTTCTTGGATGAAAAATTTTCACAACTGGTTTCTTTGCCATCATTACTTTTAATCTATCAAAAGCTTTTTGTTGTTCCTCTGACCAGATAAATTCAGCATTCCTTTTTCTCAAATTTGCAAACGGTTCACTCCAGTTCGTATATTTTGGTGCATATTACCTGTAGAAATTCACCAACCCCTAAAAAGGTTCAACTTCTTTTTTATTTGAATGATCAAGTATTTTAGTATTTCTTCTCTCAAGGTTTGGTCTTGTGATATACCTTCTTTCGAAATTGAATAACCTAAAAATGATATATTACAACGATTGTTTACGCATTTTTTTCTTTTATTGTCATTCCAGCGTTTCTTAATCAATTCAAAATTATGTAGGCTTAATTTCTGAAATTAATTTTCATTAGTAGCTGCTATGCATATATCGTCTTGGTACTAATCAATATTTTTTATATATTCTCCAACAACCTAATTAATAACTCTTTGAAATATGGCACTTGCAGTTTTTTTTTTGTTTTTTGTTTTTTTCATCGGGCACATTTTCGATTTTAGTAAACCTCTCGGCGTATTTATCGTCTTTACTTTATTGAAGCCATTGTCTATTTGGTCGTATGCCGTTTTCAAATCTATTTTTGCATAAATGATTCTTCCTACCCGTGCAACTTCTACATTAGGTATTGGATATGAATCCGTGCAAACCTTGCGATTTACGCCTATTTCATAATCTCCACATATACGTATTTTTCCATCTGACGTTTTTACAATTACAAAGGTGATGCCCCCTTGCTACCCTTAAGAAGGTTCTGTTCTATTAATTTTCGTTGTTTTTCTACTACTAATGGAAAATGTATTGGTAATTTTCGTGCCTAATTAGAGGGTGATATTTTCTTTTAATTTTAAACTCGATTTATGGATTTTTTTTTTTTTAACTTTTCGGCTTTTACCATATTTATCTCATAAATTAATTTGGTAGAATTTATCATAAGCGTATCGTTTCCTGATTATGACAAGTATAAGTATTACTTCAAATTTATCTTTCAATTCAAAGGAACTTTCAAAGTACTCAAAAGTGTTTTTGACCAACCCATCAATTTGACGAAATTGCAAACTGCTCTTCTGTAAAGTTGGCTTTCCAATGCGTTCCTAGATATTTATGGTATAATCCTTACCACACTGCTTGTATCCAAATCAAAGTTGGTGATATTAAACTTTAGTATAATTTCTTTTTTCTATTGTTCAATTTTTTCTACAATCTTGTTTTTGTTTTTTTTACTGAATAGACTTCAACATTGGTTTCGTTTTCTTCAACTCTTTCAATGTTCTTCTTTTTATATTTGCATACAGGTAGAAAATGGTTCTTTTTTAAACAATATGTACATGCAGGGCATTTTACCTTTTTTAATTTCATGTTCACGTCCAAAATACGAACATTTCTTATCTTTTTTAATATGTAGGTATTGGCGAATATTTGTTCGCTTGGTTGACTTTTATAATGGTCGTATTTCTTTATCAATTGTTGTTGCTGTATAAAATCAATGTTGGTATTCGAAGGCATATTTCCTATTTGAGGTTATTTCATTATTTTATATCAGTGTGATGCATTGTACATACCTTCAATGAACCTTAACTGAATTAAGTCCTCTTAAGTCGTCTGTTCTTCCTCTCCAAGTTTCTCAAACTTGCAATATCTACTCTCATTTTGCAGACGGTGTAGATATTTTATGATTGTGAATTGAATTATCATGACCAGAAAATCCGTCGAACTCTTACGCACGACATGCAGAAACACTGGAAAGCTGTTTCGACCTTATTAGGTCTCATCAGCAGTGTATACCTTGATCTCCACCATTGGAGCCGAAACTCTACAACTGAGTCAACCGTCCATATCACCCACAAGTGATGTCATATTAACTAATCCTGGTAATTGGGCGGCTAATAAACCTGAAAGTATCTTGTAAGTTACATCCGTACTCTTTACAGTGGATACAGTCACTTCCAGGCCCACGTCTTCCCAAGAGGATAAGAAATACGCATCCACGTAATTATTATGACCTTAAGGGCAAGGATATAGATGCATATATACTTTTTTTTTTAACTTGAGGAATTATATTGTGAATTGTATTGTGAATTGAATTACCATGACCAAAAGATCAGGTGAACAATTTCGCACGGCATAAGGAAACACTGGACAGCTATTTCAACCTTATTAAGTCTCATCAGCAGTGTATACCGTGACCCTCACTTCTGGAGATCGAACCAGAGACCACAAACTCTTCAACGGAGCCAACAGTCCATATCGCACACTAGTGACGCCAAATTAACTAGTCATAGTAATTGAGCGGCCAATGAACCTGAATGTGTCCTCTAAGTTATATGGTCACCTCCAGGGCCACGTCTTCCCAAGAGGATTAGAAATACGCATCCGCGTAATTATTATTTCCCAAGGGCAAGGATATATATATATATATATATATATATATATATATATATATCTTTTAAGTTGAGGAATTGTGTTTCGTTCTTTCTGCCGTGACCAAACTTTTCTCTGCTCTTAGATTTCTTCTTTTGATCTTACTTATTTTCTCAGATGTCAATTCTGCCAGTTTAGTTGGATACGGCATTGTGGAAACTTCCATTGTCACCTCGCATCCAGCTATAGCTAAAAAGAAATTCGCAATTTCATTTCCTCATCCCTTTTCTTCCTTGTCTTTTTAGTTCTTAAAGTCACAGCAAAACATCGTTGCTACGTATCGACAAAATACAAATGAACGAGAGAAGACAGGGATCCTACCGGTGACGTCATTTTGATGTGAAGGATTAGCACTGGTTAGTGGCTAATCAAACTTCCCAAATTATTCTAAGTGAGAGATTTATATCGGCTCTCTCATACACCCATGCTAATTATGCAGATTAATTAGCCAGTATCACTATAATAATATAAAAATAAATTTGGCAACCGTAGTCGACGGCGACCACAAGGCTCCCTTTTCAACAGCTACTACACAGAGGGCGCTACTCCTTTCTCTGGATTGCTCCACTTTACCCTTGATACGTACCTCATATTGCTGAGTGTTAAGCAAGGAGGTATCAAGTACTATTTTAAAAGTCTTTGGTATGACGTGACCTGGGATTGAAACCAGGTCTCCCGGATCATTAGCGAACACTCTACCTACAAGACCAACCAAAAAACAAAAGACTTAACAAATCCCCAAAATACCAACCAATCATAAACATTTCCTGAACATATAAAATAGCAAAATCGATTCAAAAGAATTAATAGAAAAATTCCTAGACTAAAAAGCATCTTTTTCTACAAAATAGATGCAAATATAATCATATGTCAGAGGATATCAGTTTCTCATAAACAAGATGATTAGGAAGAATTGTCGATACCCAACGTATAGATTCTAAAATTTATAAGCCTTTTAAGGATGTTCCGACTTATGATAAAATTCCTAAAATACAATATGGAAACATAGTATACTGTCCTCGGATCAATCCATCGAATATACATGCTTAAAATAATAATCTAAATATTTTATCTTCAAAAGAGACTCATTCTCTTCTTTTTTTGTTTAACTTTCTTCATGAAACTTAAAAACAAGAGTCTGTGGATTTAAAACTACAAATAAAAATATAATTTTTCTATTCTATACGGACAATTTGAAGTTATTTAACAGAAATGATGCTTAAGAAGGTCTATTGAACAAAGAAAAAAACAAAGATTTAATGATTCTATCGGGACTTAAATAACGTCATATGTACGAAACAATCGCAATTAAAGTCTAAAAATCATTCTGGATATAAAAACAAATTTACCGAGTTAGGAGACAATAAAACATGTAAATATCTAAGAATTGATGAAGCAAATGGTATCAATCGTTTTATAAATTAAGGGGAAAAAAGAATATAATTCAAAACAGAATAAGATCCATATTAAGAAAAGAATTGAAAGCAAAATCAAAGGATAAGCTATAAACATAATGACATACAGATTTAATATAATAAACCTGAAGGTAGCTGAAATTTAAAGAAAAAAGATGGAATATAAAGTTAGCAAAGTAATAACGTTCCCCTGAATATGTGACCCAAGAGCAAGTCAAGAACATCTCGACATAAAGAAAGAAAATGGTTGCTACAGTTAATAAACACTCGTGAAACAAAAGAAAAACATTCCATTTGTAAAGAAAGTAATACAATAACTAATCAACCTGACTTCACAACAAAAGAAATAGACATAAAGTATGAAATAATACAGGCATAGAATAATAAAGTAATGAAGCAAGGCACAAAGATTAAATTAAACAAAAAACGTTAGCGAACAAAAAAATCTACATTGAAGATATCGACAATGAATCAGAAACCATGACATAAATATAGAAAGATTAATCAATAGCAGAAAAGTATTTCACTGAAGCCGGAAACAGAAGACTAATTCTTAGCAGCACAGTAGAAACTAATTGGCGAAAATGATAAAAAGAATGAATCAAAACGAAGATGTAATCGTGCAATCTCTTTTAAATCAATTAATTGACCACGTAGTATCCGATCGTCCAATTCTAACAACAGTAGAATATCCTGAAAGATATGATGAATACGTAAAATGATGTAAATACAATGAACCAATTATTGTGGCATATGAATGGTAAACAATTATGAATTAGACAAAAGTATCACGCGCCCCTCTGATTCTTTTGGAAATATCAAAAGTTTCCTGGACAGTTTTTGTCTCACCATCCTGGTCACAAACCTACTTGACCCGAGCTCAAATACATAACGGACCGTTCTCCTGGATTCTTGGCAAACCCAAGTGACATCATGGCACTAGTTGTATCTTGTCTAGTCGACAGGGACCCATTTTTTAACAGCTGAGAATAAGAATATCAAAGTGCAAAAAAAGAGAAGAACGGGGGAAACCTGTATACCAACTCTAAACAATTCCCTTTACTGGCTCCTACACAATTCACCCAATGTGTAATTATTATATACAACAAAATATATTTATTAGCATACCAAAATTCATTTTAAAAACACTAAGCCAAAAAACTTTACAAAATGATCCATGAGCCGTATAAAATTTTAATAAACTTTTTTTCTTTATGATAAAAATATTTTCACAGTATTTATTTACAGTTTTTTTTCGAATATCACTACGTATCACACGACACAACTACCCATTGATAACTTATTAAAATTTTGCTTTTATTTCACTTTTTGCTCTCTATCAAAACATTGATTACCGTCTTATCATATTCGAACAGTTCTACATCAAAATTCTCTTTCTCAGAACTGAAGTATATGCCTTCAATTACTCAATATTTTGCACATTTTCACAACGTATGAAACACGAATGTCATCTTGTCTCCATTTACAAGCTCTGATTCGTAATTCTTAGAGTAAAATGCAACATAGTATTGATTTGCTTTTTTTTGGGTTAGATAGTACCACAAATGTTATTCTACAAAGATGGATTTGTTATCAAATAACCCACAAAGATTAATATGCAATTATACAAAGAGACAAAACTAAACCAAACCCTTAACTTTCATCAATTAACTGATTTTCTTCCTTTCTTGAAGTGGTAATGTCAGTTATAAACTTTGGTTCAACTCACAACATCATGTTTATAAGCTTCTCTAAGTATTTCAAAGGATTCAAAGACAGTTTTATACAGAATTCTAAGCAAATATTTGCTTTATTTCTTCATATACATCTATTAGTGTAAATGTATTTAATAAATCTAACCTGGGATAACTTGATTTATATAAAGTTAAGATACAAGAAAAAAAAACATAGCACAATAGATGTGACAAAAGCCTTCACACTGAGCTTAATAAGAATCAAGAAAATCAAGAATGAATGATATATTTCCAGAATCTCAGTCAGTACTTTAAAGCGTTTGATGTACCTGAACCCAGAAAAGTAACAAAATATAAAGCAGAAAACACATTCAAACTTAGCTCTGGAATGCAGGCATATTTGTTTAAAACTATCCCCTCATTCCATTAAAAGAAAGAGAAGAATCCTTATATAAAACCTTAATATGACCTTAACTTGAATAATGAACTTACAGTGTATAATAAAATATCATTCAAATTATTAGGTTCCGAAGTTTGAAATTAAATGGTAGCCAGCACAAAATAATAGGCATATGAAATCAAAGGAAAAAAATTCTAATTCTTTTTATTTTATTTTCAAGAACTTACAACAGCCCATTCCCAAAGAGTAATGCTAGACAAAGGAAAGATATCCAACTAGTTCCAAAACTTTAACACAGCCTGGTTAATATCTCGTATGTAAGTAACCATTTATCAATTCGGTTCACGTCCGTTACTCAAACATTCTTATTCCTGCATGTCCTGGAAAACAATGCACAGGAAGTAAATCATCGCATTTCCCTCATCCACACATGTTTTTATATCTATTTCTCAGACACCAAGTCTCTCTGGGAAATCCCGGCATGTCCAATGCTTTTGGAAAACCTTTGTTAACTAATTCATTCACCATCTCAGGATTTTTCGTCTCCGGTGTTTTTTTCATTAAATATTTTGTCGTTTATGACTAAAGAAAAGAATGAAGTGATTCCTTAATTCACAGACTCAAATATCCACTTTAATCAGTGAACTCTAAACATGGCAGATGTACTTGAAATTTAAAAACAAAATCCATTCTTTTTCACGATTAAATTAAATACACAGAATTTATTTACTACAGCTTCCTCAACTTAAAAAAAAAAACTTAATTAAAACAGTTCAACTCCTTCCCTAAAATTTATCATTAAATTTCAAATTTATGAAAAAATACAAGATGGCTAATTTAAAAAAAACATAACTGTTCTTTTCATGTGGCTAAAATGTTGAAATTTACTGTTCAATACGAAATTACGTTAAAACCTCTTCTTAAATGGACAAATAATTATGGACGGAATTCATCTCTTAATACACTCCTCTCCTGGACCAAATAATTAAATCTCACCAAATCCTCTAAAAGTACCCATGAGGGTTCATTCGACTTCTCAGGCCGAGTTCCACCGTACACGAACTTCCACATATGTGTCAAGCGAGATAGGTATTTTTATTGTTGATTTACCCCCTTGCACTCTCATTTGTATTTTAAAAGCTATTGTTGACTCACGAACTTTGACACCCATATATACGAGGTGGGTGCTGCAAAAGAACTTGTATAAACTGAACCTGTGATTGTGTGCAATCATAAAATCTCATATTTGCTTGCAAGATCTTCTGTGGAAATACCCTACTACATATATTAGAAAATAGACGAAAAGTGTCCTGGACAGTGGTTACATGTTATTTTCAAAGTGCTCATTAGAAATTTCAGTGTTCAGTCCTCCAAGCTTTACAAGTCTTAGAAACATTGATGATTACTTTATTCCAAAGTGATCGACCTTATTAATCTGCTTCCTAACGCCAAAGTCTACAATTAACATCCTGAGGTTATTTTAATAACATCTTTAAACTGGTTCTTAGGTTTCTCTGTGTGTGTGTGTGTGTGTGTGTGTGTGTGTGTGTGTGTGTGTGTGTGTGTGTGTGTGTGTGTGAAATTCTATCAAAGAAAACATGAGATTGATTTTAACTGGAGCAAAATAGGAAATGCTTTCAATTGAAGAAAACGTCAAGGTAATTATAAATTTAGTAATGATTTCATGGGCTTTATTCGATGTAATGGTAATCTAATTTTCTACATAACGGAGACAACTATTAAAATCCAATCAGAATCGTTTAGTCGGTCCTAAACAGAATGCCGTATACTACTACGGTAGCAAACTTTACTATGCACACACACACACACACACACACACACACACACACACACACATATATATATATAGTAAAGTTTGCGACCGCAAACGAAGACGACCCGAAGTCTTCATTTCAGTACCTACAACGCCAAGGTGTAGTGGAGGGAAGTACTCCTTTCCTGGAATTACTCCACTTTATGCTTTATATGTACTTTCTGATGATGAGAGTTAAGCAAGGAGGTAACAATTACATAATTTGAGTTTTTTGCTTTACTCGAAGAAAGAGGCACATGCTTACAATAGATATGTCAACCTTATATATTCGCGGTGATTTCAATAAGTTTCCAGACTTTGTTGGTACAGGCATTTAAAACTGTCATAGACTCTGGACAATTCAGTATGTTATTGCTATATATCTGATGAGATGACTGACCAATTAATATGATTTCAAGTTCAAATAAACAGTTACAGAAGCAATTGTAATACACCCTACTAAGGCCTGATTGTCACAGCTGGTGAATTTAAAAATGCAATTTGGACGAGAAGACACTTTAGAAGAACGATATGCAATAAAAATATGTTTTAAACTTGGAAAAATCCCACAGAAACGTATGGATGCTTCAGACTGCTTTTCGACCATCTTGCATGAATTGAGGATCAGTTTTTGAGTGGCATAAGATATTCAAGGAAGGCAGTGAGTCTATAAGGGATGATGAGAGGTGTGGGATGGGTAAGAAAGTCAGTACACCGCAATTGATTGATCAAAGAGTTAAGGTTAGGGTTAGAGTTATTATGTTCCGGTTTTAAGAGAGTTCAGGAAGAGATTCCGTCGGAAGAGGCTAGCACTGTTCAAATGGCATTTCCAGCTGGACAATGCACAAGTCCACTACTCCATCCTTGTCACAGACTATTTGACCCAGATGGGCATCAAGACAGTTCCTCACCATCCCTATAGTCTAGAACTTGCTCCCTGTGACTTTTGGTTATTCCCGAAGCTCAGAGACTGTCGTTATGAGACAATTGAGGAGATGAAAAGGGGTTGTGACGAAGTTGATGGACACGAACACACAAGAGGACTTCCATATGGACTTCCAGATTTTGTTGGAATGCTACCCCAAGTGAATTGCAGCCGGAGGATATTACTTCGAAAGGGACTAGAGTTTCATGTGTGTACTATCAATAAAAGTGCCCATACAAAAAAAGTCTAGAAATTATTTGATTATCCTTGTATATATATATATATATATATATATATATATATATATATATATATATATATATATAAGGTAATGTGTTTTGCATTATCTATAAAGAGAGAATGGACAGTTGTGATATTGAAGCATATGTAGATCTAATTAAGAGTAGCATAGACACAAATTCAGTGGTGTTTGGTGACCCTCAGTCTTTAGCCTATGTGATGACCTGACCATGAGGCCCGAGTCCGATAATCACTAAGGCAATAATCTGGCAGTGATCAAGCAAAGTTAACTATGTCTTTACCCTTCACAAGTTTATGCACACACACACAGTCACACACACACACACACACACACACACACACACACTCACACACACACACGCGCGTGCGCGCGCGCGTGTGTGTGTGTGTGTGTGTGTGTGTGTGACTGTGTGTGTTTCTTCATGTGTGAGTGATTTAAACTCTGAATTATAGATTTAAATATTGGATTCATAAGAAAGAAGGTTATGCTAAGAATAGGTATACGCCTTCCCCTGCTGTGTATCTTAAATCGATCACTAATACATTCGCTGGGTCAATCAGGACTCTTTTCTGATTGACTGGTGTTCAAACTGGCTTGGTCTTCTCTTATTCGGCTGCCCAAAACTACCCCACTCTGACAAAACTCTGGTTCTGACTTTTCTCTCCGTCCCAGTGAGTTGCTGCCGATGATAATCTAGCTGTTGGTTTGCCGGTAAAAAGGGTATATGGATTATCGTTCTGATCGTCTTATCATCTTTGCTCCTGCCCCATTGGTCTTTGTGCTTCACACCACCAATGATAAGATCAATGATGATGTGCCGTCGTAAACTTGTCTGATGTAGTTCAAAAATGAGAATCTCTACTCGCAAGCAAACTTTAAAATGCAGGTTTATTTACAATAGCAGGTATATAATCGTCAAATATGGAATGTTGAAGCGGGTGTATAAGAAGTAGTGTTGTTGGCTATGAAATGCTGGTAAGTTGAAATGGGTCTGATGGATGGTGGGTGAGGAACGTTGTTGCCAAAAACAGCAACTTTGGATTCGAAACACAACCTTTAAAATCTGCAGACGAACTCTCTCTGGGGCCAACAAGCCATTGCTTAAATAAAACAAATTGCTGACAAAATTTCAATTCATTACTCAATATTCCATTATATCTACCTCACCCTTTCAATTTTTCTTCCATCTTGAAACTCACACGTGCAAGGTCAACAATGCACTTTGATAATTTCCAAAAGATATAACTGCGTCGTTTTTATTTTTGAGAATTTAACTCTTAAATCACTCACCGCTTTCAACAACGCGTCAATCTTCAATTGTTTACAAGAAACGATACGATCATATATATTTTTAACCTCAGACAATCAAACTACGTGTTTTGCTAAATCTGTGAAACCAAACAGTGTTCAAAGAAAAAGGCACCAAATGGCTTTGTTTAAAATTACAATTTTAACCTACAACTTTAGATATGACGAAGTTTTCCGTTCATACTTTTAATCATTCCAATGCACCAGATTTAACCTTCATTTGCAAGGACGGATGCACTCATTCACCCTCACCCACGCATCATATGACACTCAATTACTACATTTGACGGTGTATCAGCCCACCGACCAAACATATCATTTAGAACAGATTTTTTAATTTTTTTTTATTAACAAATTTTCTATGAAGTATTAATCCTCCCGATGTACTTCGTCACATATATATATATATATATATATATATATATATATATATATATATATATATATATATATATACTATTATTCGGTCCAGTTAAACCAGAGTTGGGAGTAATTCCTTCAGGACAACAAAATCATTCAAGAGCTGAACATTTAAATTTTCCTGGTAGAGAGCTCAATGTAATTAATTTTAATTTTAATGTCATATTTTTCTTCGTGTTGTTGGTTTTAACCAGAAACGCAAAACACACACACATACACACACACACATATATATATATAGTAAAGTTAGCGAAGAAGAAAAAAGGAAAAAGAGAGAAACAAGATTATGGAAAGGCAAATAGAAACAGTGTTCTTGTTTGGATTTTTAAAAATTTATTTTGGACAGTGATTATGATTTCCTGTTTTTTTGGGGGAAGGGCGTATTCTTTGGAATTGTTTTTTTTATCACCTTTTTTTTGAAAATTGCAACAAGAGATAGAAAAAGATTACTGGTTCATTAGAATTTAGGAAGGAGAAAATGTAAAAAAAAAAATCTTTACATATCACCGTATAAGTTTAAATAAATGTTTGTCTATGATGGGAGGAGGGTGACATAATTACTATGTTGGTTAATTTTATTAACTATTTCCTTACTTAGTTTGGTCAGATCACCATTTGTTCAGGTGTTTCTTAGTCAGCTAAAATCTTTGAGCGGAAATGTAAGTAATATTGGAAAGTTCAAGCAAGTGCAGTAGCGAACATGATAGGGGACACCTGACATCTCAAGACAAGAAGACCAACTGCTTATTGAACAGATTCATGTCTTGTTATAAGTTTTATAGAATTCAAATGAAAATATGGTGCAAGTTGGGGACACCTGAGATGATAATTATGAGATAACGCAATAACATAGTGATATGACATCACACTAATAAAATACTGAAATTTAGGTTATAAAAAAATCATAAAATTTTGATAATTTGTCAGTTGAAACAGAAGTCATTAGGGAGTCGTTAGTCAGTTTAATTGAAATCTACAGGGCTTTTGGGGGGCAACTAGAGGGGGTGGCTCACTCTATAAAGCAGCAGGTATGTCTCTGCTCTCTCTCTCACTCTTGTGCTTCGTTAACTGCCAAAATACTTCATACATTCAGAACAGCGGACACCTTCGTATCTGGATAATAACACGATGATTCCTCTCAAGATATATATCGAGTATATTATTGTTACCCCCATAAGATTCAATAAATATCTATTTATTATTAAAGGAGAGTTTTTCTTGTCTTTGAGTTGCCGGCACCCAGGCAACTCAATCCAACGAACCACATCGAAAAAGTTCCCGATAGATCATGTCATTTCCTATCTGAGGATCTTTCAAACACTGCATAGGGACAGACAGAAATGATAAACAAACTACCTGGAAACGTATGGAACCAAGGCCATATAATTCAGCAACAGAATACCGTGATTGTATAAGATTACTTATATATATATATATATATATATATATAGTACGTTAATACTTTGGTTTTAAAAGAGTTTTAACTAATTTGCTTGCACTCAAGTATTGCTGTTGTTTCAACACAGTAACATGAATTCTTGTGATCTAACACTATTATTCATATGTTATCCTGTGTTTGCACACATTAAAATTGTTTCAAGTGTGGATTTTTAACTCTGATTATTATATCGAAAACTATTCAATCCTCTGCACACAGTCAAATGTTCCAGGTATTGCAATGTGATACCAATAATTTCATGCGGCAATCAGGTAAAAGTTTTCTAGTATTCCACACTCATAATTCCATTCACACCCAGCTAAATGCAAGCTAAAAGTTATCCACAGAACAAACTAGCCATGCTTACTTTTGATGCGCTGTCTCACACGTGATTTAATAATCTACAAGACAAACAGTCTTTTACGAGTAACTGCAATTCTCTCTGGGTAAATCTTAATTCTGACTTCGTACTAAACTATGACTGCATACGTTTCTCTTTATGTGGTTTTAGATGCTACACAACATCTCTCTAATAAACAACTTGACAGACAAGAAACTCCGATTCTCTCTGGATACTGTGACGCGAAATTGACTAAAATCCCAAAACGGGACTTTATTTTCGCACGTGTGAAGACGGGGCAGGTTGGCACTTGATCCCCTATAGGATAAGTCCTCGTTCAGAGTTTTTCTCTCAGGCATATAAGAACTGGCATATTACGTGAGGGAATAATTTAGGACCAGACTGACCGCCGCTGGCAAGGGGTTCCAAATTTCACACTATCACACACCCACCAGGCCGCTTTCTTCCTTTCCCCGAGACAATGGAAGATAATGAGCCTATAGGTTTTAGTCGTAATAATATTAATATTGCAGTAGTCGGCAACTCCGGTTTCCCGTGTGATATTTTAGGAATTAATAGGACAATTCTAAGCAAGATAACTTAAGGCGAATAGAAGCTGAAAAGAAGCATGAAATAACAACATAGACCACATGGTAACATAAAAATACATGAATTCCTTTACTACAGTTATGTATACTTTCACAGTGTCAAAAACACATAATAAATTGACAGTCCACGAATATAAATGTCTTTTCTTGACTTTTATCTTTCTTCAAATTGAGAGAGAGAGAGAGAGAGAGTGTGGTAAACGAAGTTTGGGTATAAAGGAAAATGGCCCCAAAGTTACTTATATTTTTTTTGACGGGGTTCCACTGGAGAGTCTTCTCTTCTTTCACGGGCTGATAGACTTTGTTCTATTTTTTTAATACTGGCTTGAAGGAGTTGGGGTCCTTCGTGTCTCAGTAATTCTTTTGTCTTCCGCCCGTAGTAAAATGGCTAAGGTTCGTCCGCTCGCTACGAACCCTGCTCAAAAACTATTTTCTTATTACTTACTTCCGCTGAGGGGAAGGGAGCCCCACTTCCGTTTTGGGGTCCCAGCCAATCATTTGGCTTCTCTCTCTTTCCCCCTCCGATTTCCGGCGACCTGAGGTCACTAAATACCAACATCTGGTCTCCCCTGTGTGAACCACATTCTTCCTTAACGTTCACTTTTTTTGACGGCTTGATACTGTCAATTCAAATACGAGGAGTAGTAATTTTATCTCTATCGTCTCCGTGGGCTACCACGTGACAATACATTCTATTTTTTTTCTAAATCATGACCACATATATTTCGCTGTATGCCATTTTATATGTTAATCAACATCCCTCTATACGAAAACATAAAGGAAAAAGAAGAAAAAAACTTCTGTTTTCTTTAAGTAATATTAATCTATTATGGTTGTTGTTTTTTTTTATTACAATAGACTGGCAGTTTCTTTGTTTTTGTATCCTTTAGATTTTCTCGGCTGTAATATAGTTGGTATTTATCGGACATAATGTAAAACTCTGACGTGGTTTAAAATTGGATTCATTATTTTTCTGAGCATATCTGTCATAAGGGTCTGACTTACTCATTAGGCTAACGTTGGAATTATTTTTACGATCTCACGAAGGTGGTTCATAATGTTTGAGCATCCGCCAGAAGGATGAGACATAACTGATATTTTTGTTTTGAAATTTCTCATAAAACTCGATAAACTGATTCAAATTTCTCTTTTAATTTCTGTGAAGGCAAGAAAAAATGTGAGATAAATCTATTAATAATCAAAACAATGAGCCGAGCTGATATAAAGCATTTGCAAAAAGAAAGGAATGACACGATGAGTGCATAATGCACCTACTAGCTGAAGACACCCCTTTCTACACATCTAGAGATATTCAAGCAAGTCAGTGAGAGCATAAAGTTGACCTTCGGTCTCTTTACCCGAAAATCTTAACCTCTGATGAACAATTTCATGCTATTCCCCATAATATTTACAATGATAGTCATGTAACTTTCAAGCAGATAACTATGCCCATAAGCATTAGTTCTGTTTAAGTCTACACTGTTTAAACGGAGATTTCGGGGATGAAGATACTGTCTATTTTCTGACACCAGAATACAAGCTGAAAAGAGTTGACATTTTCTGAATTTTCTGAGTCGCTTTCAGGTTAACCCGAATATTTTCCACTACTTATTCGTAACTCAAGATGAAATCTGGGTTTAGAACTTCGAACCTGAATCAAATATTCAAAGCAAATAGTGGAAAAACTCTAGTTAACCACGCACAGACAAGTTAAACCAACGTCTAGTGGGCAGTTGATGACTTCTGTTTTGTTGGATTCGTAAACAGACTACCAGGAAAAGGAAAAACAATTATTAATGAACAATTTTATGCAAAAGAATCAAGACAATCGATGGAAGCAATCAAGTCCATAATCAGAGGTATGCAAAGGCCAGTGTGTTCTTGCTCAAGGATAACACGCTCATTCACAGTGCTTAGTATTCAGATGCTGAAGTTGCAAAATTTGGCTTTGAATTGATACCCGATCCTCCGTACTCACCAGACTTAGCGCCACCTGACTTTTGCCTGACAAATCGCATTAGCACAGTGATAATTTTAGAAACAAAGAAGTGGTTATTCGTGTTATGAAGAAATTTTTGGAAGTCCAGAATGTTACTTTATTGTATGATGAGATTTCAATACTTGAGAACAATTAATCAAAGAACCTTTAGGTCAAATAAAATTATAATGAAAAATAGTGTTTCTCCGACTCCTTGTTGGGGGGATTAGAATGTACTGAATGACTCTCCTTCTTTAGTCTTTATTTGAAAATGACCAGTGATGTTTAAAAGCATTACGGCAAAAATATATGTTACGTAAAGGAAACATTCGTACTCTTTCATGTAAGCAATAGGAAACCAGGAAAAAATAAAGTAATCTAATCTGATTTTCAAAAAACAAGAATAAATGAATGATAACTCCAATATATATATATAAGTAAGTAAAGTTGGCGACCATAGTCGAGGGTGACCCGAAGGCTTCGTTTTCGATAGCTACTACACCAGTTTTAGGGGAGGGCGCTACTCCTTTGCCAGGATTTCTCCACTTTAACCTTGATCTGTACCTTATAATGCTGAGTGTTCAGCAAGGAGGTATATATATATATATATATATATATATATATATATATGTATGTACATATATGTGTGTGTGAATGTGTGTGTGTGTGTGTGTGTGTGTGTGTGTGTGTGTGTGTGTGTGTGTGTGTGTGTGTGTGCGTAAAATTAAAAATACAAATAAAACAATTTATTCCGTTTGTTTATACAGAAAATTCTGGCACGTTAAACATCATTTTTTTTTGTTTTGTTGTTTTTCGTGTTTTTTTGTGTGTAAAACCATCAGCCGGGAAATTTTAAAGTAATGTTTTATCTTATGAATTATATTCAAATTTAAAAATAAAAAGGAAAAAAGATTTAAATTCTTGGCTTCATATTAACGTTATTAGCGTTTTCTTTCAAATGAATGTGATGTAATTAGTGTTCGAAATTTTATTTCATAGGGTAACATATTTGTTATGGATTCATAAGATCTTTTTAGAAACTATATAAGAAACGCACAGAAAAACATTCCATTTACCAAAAAAAAAAAAGTTGTGTGTGTGTGTGTGTGAGAATGAAATTAATACGATACTACTAAGTTTTTCTTGTAAAATGGGAGGAGGAATAATCTTATTAAATTTTTCCAATTCACTGAATCGGTTGATTTTCATCCATTCATTCAGTACAAGTTTATATGTCACTGCAACAATATCGATACTAACTGGTTTCCATAAAAAAAAAATACACTATGAAATAATGCTCAACAACCATACAGAATTTCATATTATTTAGGTGTTTCGAAATCTTATTTTGAAACTTAATTTAATTTTAAAACGAATTAGAAATATTTTGTGATTTTGACAAAGGAATTTACAACAAGGATCCTCAAATAATTTTATAATCACATTTCAAGCTATAAAAAAACAAACAGCATGTTTTGTCGATTCAATTTTCCTCCTCTGTTTACAAAATTATACACCAGCGATATAACACCTGTGCAAACAAGATTATCTAATTATATTTAACATCCAGAATTAAAAAAAATAAATAAACAGCTCAGTGATGTCTTTGCAGTTGAAATTTTATTTAACATGCATCGAATGCTTTCGGTTAGAATATTCTGAATAATAATAATAATAATAATAATAATAATAATAATAATAATAATAATAATAATAATAATAATACAGATCATTACCAGACTTAAAGATCTAGCTATTGCCTGGATTGATTACACAAAGGTATATGACATGGTTCCACATAGCTGGATAATAAACTGCCAGAAATGTTCAAAATACCACATGAAGTCTTAAAAGGGAAACTGAATGTCTTCAAATACCAGCACGAAACAACACCAGAATAACTTTGTCATAGCAAAAATAGGCCAGGCGCAACAAAATAACAGATACAGATTATGTGGTCAAACAGACAAAACTATCAGTCACATTATAAATGAATGCGGTAAATTGGAGCTGAGAACGTATAAGACCAGACATAGCTTGCCGGAGAAGGTGATATCCTGGGAAGTATGCAAAATGTTTAGATTTGACCATACAAACAAATGGTATTTGTACGATCCAGAATACGTTCTACAAATTTAAGACGAACTAAATTCTTTGTGATTTTGAGATTCAAAAGGATCGTCTGATCTCGGCCAGACGACTAGACCAAGTGGTAGTCAACAAAAAAGATCACATACCGGATAGTCGACTTTGCCTTTCCCGCTAATGACAGCGTGAAACTGAAGGAACATGAAAAGAAACATAAGTACCTAGTCTTTAGTAGGTAACGGAAAAATCCATGGAACATGGAAGTTATTTGCGCGCTTGATAGAGTCATCAAATGATTAGTACAGGATGTGGAAGACTCGGAGATAAGAGAACGAGTGGAGAATATCACCCTTGCTAAGTTTACCTAGAATACTGTGTAGAATCCAGGAGAATTGAGAAAGCTTTCTGTCACACAAACTCCACTGGAAAACCATCAACTAACTCTGGTGTGAAAAACTCTCAAATAAGTAAAATAACAGTTGCAATATCATAATATTTCTTGCAGAAAAGTGAAAATATTTTTAAAGGCAAATTTTATGGTTAAAATGGTTTGTGACAGCAGATTATCAAATAATTTTTGTGAACAAAATAAAACACTTTAACAGAAGTCACAAACAGATGATGGTTTAATTCCAAGGTTTAAAAAAATGATGGAATAACGGGGTTATTTCAAATTAGGAGAGTGAAAACTACTTCGCCGCTAGTGCTTAAAATAGTTATATAATTCTTAAGGTACCGTAGATGCAATATTCATTCACCATTTTTTCGATCCTTCGCGATTTATTTTATGACATTAATTACGATGGTTTTAAAACGTGACAATATTAATGTAGAGTGGAACTCGCAATGATATAATTAAAGCTAATAAAATTTTTTATCATATTTACCAACCCCTCCGCTCGGAAAGGATATGACACAAGGTCAATTTTTAAGCGGAGTTTAACTGGTTTGAATTCAGAGTTTTCCTTCTCCTAGATTAATTGCCTCATCAAGGCTGAAGAAATCAGTCTGTCCTACTATTTATCCATAGCTGGAGGGAGAATAATTGGATTCATACCTTTTATTAGTGCCATGTGGATTTTTATGATGAGGATACAAATGAAGATCAACGTATGATATCGAATAAAATATATTTTCTACAGATCTGATAGATTATATATATATCATCATCATCATCATCATATCGCGCTGGTAGCACGGATATCCCTGACCCTCTCTCGCCACTCCTCCCTATCGTTCATCGCCCTAGGTAGGTCTTCAGGACAACATCCTGTATCCTCACATAGCAGCTGAATGTATGTTCGTGCTGGTCGTCCTGCTTTTGCGCGGCCATGTGTGGGGATCCATAAGAGTACATCACTTATGAGTTCGTCCCTACTTCTCCAGCAGTGTCCTGCATGTCTGGTTCTTCTAACTTGAATAGTTTTCGTGATAAGGGGCAGGTGGCCGTACAGTTGGTGTCTTGTGGGGTGTTGCTGCCAGGACTTGTTCAGGATTGCACGCAGCATTCATGTGTAATTGCCATCTAGCTTCTTCTCCAGCCATTTTGTTAGCGTCCATGTAGTGCAGCCATATAGCAGTATCGATGTGACCGCTGCCTGGAAGAAACTGCGTTTTATTTTATCGGTTAGGTCGGATTTCCATATAATTGATAGCCTATTGATAGCTGTCCATGCTTTCGTTAACCTCGTTTCGATGTCCTTTTCGGTTGATTCGATGCTGCTTCCTAGGTAAGTGAATTTGTCTACTAGTTTAAGTGGGGTTCCTTCTAGAGTGGAGATGTCCCCCGTTTGGTTATAGCACATATATTCCGTTTTGTGTGCATTAACATAGAGGCCTATGCTTGCTGCTGCTCGTTCCAAACTATGCAGTAGTGTTTCGGCTTGGTCAGGTGTATTTTCCAGTATCGCTATGTCATCGGCGTAGTCGGCGTCGGTAATTGTTGTTGTGGGGTACCTTTTGCTTCTTTTCTTCGTCAGCTCGAAGCCATTCGCTTTGATTTTGTCAATCGATGTTCTAAGTACGTAGTCTTGGCAAATAATAAAGAGGTACGGAGCCAGCGTGTCCCCTTGGAGTACTCCTGCTACAATGTCAAAGTATTCTGTGTCTCCATCCGGTGATCGTACTTTTACTTTAGTGTTTCTATAGAGAATCGTTATTGCCGCTACGGTTTCTTTGGGTATGCCGTACGCTAGTAGGATTTGTTCCATCTTTCCTCTGTGAATGTAATCGAAAGCCTTGGTAAAGTCGACAAATATTAATGTCGCTTGTAGGTTTTTTGCCCGTACACCTTCAATGATTCTACGGATGGTAAATATTTGTGAGGTCGTGGATCTATTTCTTCGGAAGCCATTTTGGTTTTTTCTATGTATGTTGTCTATTTTGGGTTCTATGCGGTTTCGTAGTAGGGCATTGTAGATTTTGGCTGCTATGGATGTAAGTGTTATGCGTCGGCAGTTTTTGGCTAATCCGAGGTCCCCCTTTTTAGGGAAGGGGAGTATCCATCCCTTCATCCATCTATCTATCGGATTTTGATTGTATACTGCGTTGCAGTGTCGGAGCAGTATGTCATCGAATTGTCTGGTCTTCCATACTTCCGGGGGAATTTCGTCCAGCCCTGCAGCTTTCCTATTTTTATTTTTTCTGAGAACCGAGTCGAGTTCTTCTTTTGTGAACGGTCCTAGTTTAATGTCTAATTGTTTGCTAATTATTCTGGTGATTGGTTCCCGTGTTATTTTCAGTGGGTTTCCTAGTAGGTTTTTGAAGTGCTGTTTCCACAGTTTTATTCTTTCTTGTCGGTTTGCTGCTTTCAGTTTTGCTTTGGCTGTGTTCTTTCTTCTGCTCACTTCGTTTATTGTTTGCCAGGCTATTCTAGATTGTCTATCTTCCACCGAGTCTCTAATCTTATCTATCTGATTTTGAATGTATTCTGTCTGTCCCTCTATATATATGCCTGCTAATTGATATTGTGCCGTTTTTACTTTTAAGGCATTTGTGTTTGTTGGGTTTTTTCGATAGTTTTTGGAAGCTGTTTTCACTAGTGAACGTTTTTCTCTCACCGCTAAAGATTCCCATGGGACTCTATATTTAGTTTTAAGTTTTGTTGGAATGTATTTTGCTGCTGCCTCGAGGTGTGCATTGACGAAATTTTCATATTCGTCGTTTGGTGTACTTTTTCCGTCCTTTCTTGTAGTGTTTCGAATCTGTTTCTTAATTCTAATACGTATTTATCTCTTATATATTTGTTGTTCAATAGGGCCCAGTCATAGTGTTTGGTAGTCGCTGTTCGTTTGGCGTTTTTTCGTAGGCTTAACCGTATTTTCGCTGTGACTATTCGGTGATCGGTGGACACACCCTCAAAAGAGGAGTATGCCTCGCAATTCATTGCACTATTTTTCCATTTCTTGTTTATAAGGACGTAGTCTATCTGAGCTTTAGTATTGTTTGCGTACGTGTATGTCCATAGTTTGCCCTCCCTTTTTTGGTAGTTTGTGTTGAGGCGTGCTAATCTATTTTCTATCATGAAATCTGTTAGATGTTGACCATTCCTATTTGACGTGTTGTGGAGGCTGTATTTGTTCTTTCCGTTTTTCCCGATTTGGGCATTCATGTCTCCGCCTATGACTAACATGTTGTGTTTCGGGATGCTACGCACTAATGAGGATAACTCATCGTAGAAGGTGACTATTTCAGTTTCTTAGCTAACATTGGTGGGGCTGTAGCATGAGATGATTGTTGCTCTGGGGTTGCCGTTAAATGTAGCTGCCATCAATCTAGGTTGTATTTTCTTAACGCTATTTAGCGTTTTTAATGCTCTAGGTCCTATAAGTAATCCTACCCCTCCTACTGCGGCGTTGACAGAGTTTTCTCCATGCGGATACAGTGAAGAGCGACCAGCCCTTGCCAGTTTCGTGATATTTGATATCTTCGGTGTGCGTATATCTGTGTTCTTGTATTCATATTATAGAATAGGACAGCTACCAGAGCTAATCGCATATATATATATATATATATATATATATATATATATATATATATATATATATATATATATATAATTGCGCATTTGTTTTGGTGGAAAATCTAATCAAGAGAGTACATTGATAAAGGCATGTGAGTAAATCTCTTAATAAAATCAACGTCTATGTTTTCGTTTGAGAAATCCTTTTAATCTTTAAAATATCAAGCTGAACGGTGACCATATGTGTAGATCGTAGTTAATCTTGTACTAGATCTCACATACGTACATCTTGTTGCACACACACGCATAAACTCATAACCGACTATGTAATATACATATGAACGCTCCAGTGTTGGCCAAACAATAAAATCTTACATTAAAGCACTGTGTAAAAACTGGATGCTGTTTAGTGGACCAACCAAAAGAAATGGATGATTAGTAGGAGTCAAGAGAAAATTATTAAAAAGCTTATATTATACAAAGAAGAAAATACATAATATAATAATGTTTCCCATAACCTATATATATATATATATATATATTGAGGTTATAGTATACATGATTTTTTTTCTTTTTTTACAAATTGTATGATATAAGCTTTTTTAATAATTTTCTCTTGACTCCTTTTAATTGACCATTCCTTTTGTCTGCTCCTTTTGGCTTATATATATATATATATATATATATATATATATATATATATGTGTGTGTGTGTGTGTGTGTGTGTGTGTGTGTAAAACATCTTTCTGTAATGCACGAAGGATAATTTAAGCATCATCATGAATTACTAATTCAAATGGTTAAAATTAACGGAAGAAACGTTCCATGACTTAGTAGTAAGACATGGGTTCGTCAGTGATATGATATGATATCTTTGTTTAATGGGATATTAACCTTTGTAGGTTATTTAATGCCGAAACCTTTCTCCTAGAAGAACAGTAGTGGTACTATTTAACCCATATCTTGGATGATAAGGGGGTTAATAGCTTCCCCAAGGGTATTTACCGGAAAGTAGCACGTCAGTGGATTATCTTGACCTAAGTAAGTACGATATGTAACTCTTTGAGTTTACATAGCGTCAACCAACTGAGTGTTATACCAGATGCATTATAATCTTACTCATCTTGCACAGAATTTAGAAATTGAATGAGTTATTAATCAAAATGTTTTAATTGACATATTTGTTAAAGATGGCTTTCCACTTTTAATATATGTCTTGGCCCAGCGGTTAGAGTGTTCGCCAATGGCCCGGGAGACCTGGGTTCAATCCCAGGTCGAGTCATACCAAAGACTTTAAAAATGAAACTTGATACCACCTTGCTTAACACTCAGCATTATAAGGTACGGTTCAAGGGTAAAGTGGAGCAATCCAGGGAATGGAGTAGCGCCCTCCCCTACACCTTGGTGTAGTAGCTATCGAAAAGGGAGCCTTCGGGTCACCCTCGACTATGGTCGCTAACTTTACTTACTTATATATATACTACTATGGACCCCCATATATGGCCAAGCAAAAGCAGGACGACCAGCCCGAACTTACATACAGCAGCTATGTGAGGACACAGGATGTAACCCGGAAGACCTGCCGGAGGCGATGAACGATAGGGAAAAGTGGCGAGAGATGGTCAAGCACATCCGTGCTGGCGGCACGACATGATGATGATGATGATATATATATATATATATATATATATATATATATATATATATATATATATATAAGAAGAAGAGAAACACACATAAATATACAGGCATAGACACACTCAATTGTTAAAGGGCACGAAAATAAAGCATTGACTCAATTATATAAGATTTTTATAAACTAGGTGATATCCTCCATTGTATGAAAACGAAATGCTCAACTGCAGTCTTGAAGTAAGAGATTTCGAACTCCAGTTGCCATTTTAATTTCACTTTTAGACTCATACTATAAGGAAAGGTATAAAACTGCATGGGTTAGATTATAGCACTGTTGTGTTTTTACACGGATAGTCTCGGCATTAAGCATACCAAGATGTTTGATATGTCATTAATGAAATATGTCAAACGAAAATGGAATTAACTAACGAAGAGATCATTTCAAGTTATTGATCATGTATAGTGTTCTGTATGGAACCAAGTTCAATTAAGCATTCATGTGTTTATATATGAGTGTGCATATCGGTTTATACCAGAATACATCCATCATGATCCGAATGTGAGAAGAAAAACAAGTGGAAATGACAAACTGAGTTTAGATTTCGGTAGTTTCATTTATTCGCTTTGTTTCCTCCTTGAAAATGCATAAATCTACATTTTCGTACGGGACAATAAAGTGAATTATACACGCTTGTTTATACCCTGAATTTTTTTGCGTCTGAAATTTTGTTCCTTTGGAGAAAGAACGATACACAAACGACTTCGGACTTCGATATTCTTGTACATTAAGGATTACTGCACACATACACACACACGAATGTGTATGCGTGTGCGTATATTTTTGTGGCAGTTTATCTTGGAACACACACACACACACACACACACACACACACACACACACACACACACACACATATATAAATATATATATATATATATATATATATATATATATATATGAGGATCATTAAATAAGTCTCAAGACATTATTCGTATGGACACTTTTATTGATAGTACAAAAATGAAACTCTAATCCCCTTCGAATACTTTCCTCCAGCTGCAATTCAATTGTTGTTCCGTTCCAACAACTTCTGGAAGGAACCATGGAGGTCCTCTTGTCTCATAACGACAGCCTCTGAGCTTAGAGAATAACCAAAAGTCACAGGGAAATGGCACTGGCCCGATTTGAAGAGTGCTGGCTTCTTCAGACGGAATTTCTTCCTGAACTCCCTTAAAACCTCAACATACTAACCCTAACCCTAACCCTTTGGCCAATCAACTCTAGTGTATTGACTTCCCTACTCCTCCCACACCTCTCATTTTTCCTCACAGACGCCCTGCCTTCCTTGAATATCTTATGCCAGTCAAAAACTGATGCTCGATTAATCCAAGATGGTCGATAAGCAGTCTGAAACATTCCGTACATTTCTGTTGCATTTTTTCCAAGTTTAAAACAGATTTTTATTGCATATCGTTCTTCTAAAGTGTCCTCACATCCAGAATGCGTTTTTGAAATTCACCACCTGTGATAATCAGGCTTTAGTAGGGTGTATTCCAATTCCTGCAGTAGCTCTTCATTTGAACCTGAAATCATAAAAAAATGGTGAGCCATTTCATAAGATGGATAGTAATAATATTCTGAATTTTCAAGAGTCTACAACAATTTAAATTCCTGTACAAAAAAGGTATGGAATCTTATTGAATGCACCACACACACACACACACACACACACACATATATATATATATATATATATATATATATATATATATATATATATATATATATATATATGCCGTAAAGAGTTAGTGAATGCCTGTATATAGTTATGTGTGTGTTTCCACAAAATGATGAACATGTGTTGTGTGAGTATTAGTTGTCTGAATTCCCGATCAGTGACAATTCACTATCGAAATTGTAAATGCCCTTCGATATTTAAATAATAACAAAAACTCTTGAAGATAAAGCAGTTTGCAGTAAAGTCATACAGAATCTATAATAATCCATCTACGTCAGCATTTTTCAACTATTTCATTACTAAATAAAGAAATAATTTTTAGATAGTCTATGCATCCTTAACATGCTTATACCTTAAATACGTTGAAATACATTTTAGACGGTGACTTTAAAAAAACTCGGCAAGAGATACTTTGAACTTCACAATAATATTGTAATGTCTGTTATCAAAAGAATACTGACGCTAATATTTTTTCAAACACTGATATGCTTATTGAATACCTATATACTCGGAATATTTTTCGTGATCTTATAGTTAATAGAGATAGTAATTTATTTCACTAAGAAAAAAACGTAAAAATGATTAATATTTCCATAATAAGTTATATTCAAATTTATTGTTGTTTACTATTATTTTTTTCGATTAATTAAAAGATTTAAATGTGTTTTTTTTTTGTGTTTTTGTGAAACGTTTACAAGTGTAGGAGGCCGAATAAATACTTGCATCATTTTAACCTGTCATCAATATCATGCAAATGAACTTGGCAAGTTTATATTGTACTTTCATAATTAATTACTTGCATAATTTCCTTGCATTTCCATTTAGCTAATCTATTATGTTTTTCCTGACACGATCAGTTAAAATCGTACGTTTGCAGTTGAAATGATTTTTTTAACACTAGATATCACGTGATATAGTAGATCTAATTCATAAAGAGAACCGAGAGGCTAATTTCTGGGGAAAGAGAGGGAGAAGAAAAATATAAGATTCGAGAATTCAATGTCTGTGTCGACTCTTTTTATCCCCTGATAACATTTTTTTGTTTGGGCCAGCTAACATGGACAGCTCAAATTTCATACTCTCCTTATTTTTTCTTTCTTCCGGTGACTAATTAAAACGATTTAGTAGCGAATAAACCATTGTGCTAGTGAAGTAAAAGTTTAGTGTGTTCGTCAACTTTCCCGACGGTGAAGATACAACGGGTTTCGACTACTACTTAAGACATAGCAACACAGCCATTATCCCGTTTGAGTGCGTGGTGGTACGAAAGGCTATGCATAGAAGTGGTGGTACAAACATCTATTTGGTACCGTTATTGTAAAACTTTCTTTTTGGCGTCGTAAGCAGTTCAGGTTCTACGTAACGTGATTAGTTCCAACCTGGGTCAGATAAATAGAAATTGGAAAACAGAAGAAAGAACGATAAGAAAGAAAAACTGAGAAAGAAATTGACTGAAAAGAATAAAAATCAAGAAAAGAAAGATAAAGTAAAATGACAGAAGAAAAAAATAAAGAGAAAGAAAACACTGAAGAAGAAGAGATAAAAGAAGGGAAAAATGGAAAGGAAATAGAGAAAATACTAGGAAGAAATAAAGCAAATGGGGCTGAATAAGAAAAATGAATATATATATATATATATATATATATATATATATATATAACTGGACGATTATGAAATATTATTCAAACAGCCCGTTGGTTTGTAAGAAAGATTAAAAAAGAGAGAAAGAAGAGGTGATAGTCGCAAAAAGGAACATGAAACAATAAAAAGACAAAGAAAGAAACAACAATAGAAAAACAGAAAGAGAAAAACACCTGGAAGCAACATGAAAGGCAAACGAAGAAGAAAAGTGAAAAGAAAGAAAACGAGAGAAAAAGAACAGAAAAAAAAACAGTAGAAGAATCGAAAGAAAAGTAAATCATACGAAGAAAAGAAAGCCCCCCTTCCCATTAAAAACAAAAGGAGATAAAGAAAAAAAAGAAAAGAGAAAAGAATAAGCACAAGGTTTAACAAAATTAAGAAGACATTGACAGAAGAAAATGGAAAGTAAATTAACGATAATGAATGAAGAAAAAGAGAGAAAAAAAAGAGACGCTGCTATTTAGGGGTAGGTACATTGCTCATTATCAGTATTGTATTTTTTTCTCTCCTGTTTATCTTTAAAGTTTCGTGGGTTCGTGTTCAATAACATTTAGCTAGTTACCAAAGAAAATTTGAAATCTAATGAGTACCGAATTTTTACATATCAGAGGTTTTATACTGACAACTATGTTAGTTTACGGTGGAAGAGATAGCTAGGGAAAAGAAAGAAGAAAACGAAAGTAGACATGTGGACGGACATTTACGCGTTGACTCGGGGTCATTGTGTTGGAATAAGTTGTCTTTTTTTTTTTCACAACAAAACTTCGAATGAGTAAAAGATTAGGATTTTTAATTTTCATGAACAGACGGTGATAGTAAATAGGAAATGCTCGTTTTCGGAGGATAAAGTGCGTTTTTTATGATTGAAATGTAATAATAAATATTAAAAACGCGTGGTAATTTTATATTGAGATTTCTTTCTCTGGTTGAGTCCGATGCCGACCGATTGGGAGATTTTCATGAGGCTGTGGTATGTGGTTAATAAGAGGCTCGTGTACTTTTGAAACCATAGTTAGTTGAGAGGGTCGGATAATGGAAATTGGGATGAATTGTGGTTATATTTTTGAGAAGTCTCATTTTTGGGGGTGTTAGTCAGTGGCTAATCTATTGTGTTAAATGAAGAAAGCATGTTTCGCACCCATGTGTTAGACGAAGAAACCATTTATTATGTGGGGAAGCGAATTAAGGTGTGCAAGGCTGAAATTTTCACCTGTCTTATGGTATGCACTGAGAAATTCCGAACTCGGGTTCGCATCGAACTGGAAATAGTTAAATAGGTGAGTAATTGGATAGATAAATAAATAAGTACGAACGTTAGCTATCGAAAAAGAGAAAGGACATTGGCTGATGAGCGGGGATAGTTTCTCATGTTTGGGGAAAGATTTCTTAGGAAATTCTATTTCATTTTTGGGTAATGAGCAAGAAAATAGAACTGATCTGTTTTGATCGGTGGAGAAAGATAAAGAAAAGAAGCGTTGGAAATGTCAATAGTTTGATTACAAGCTGTGTGTATATTGTGCTGGAACTTACCAGAAAATAGAAAGAGCCACGTGAAAATTTGTTAGTTTCTGTTATCCGAAGGAAGAGACGAATTGAAAAGAAAAAAAATGTGATTCATGACAAGTGAAATTTTGATATGAGCAAAATTAAGAACGAAAAAAATAAAAAAATAAAAAGAGGATAGAATGATATTTAGCGTATGAAAAATAATTTGATTATAAAAAATGGTTTGAGCAAGAGAAAAAAAAAAGATGAAAAGAAAACTTTATTGATTTTATAAGGAAGAAAGAAAAACAAAAGAAAAAAAAAAGAAAAGGAAAGAAGGAAAGAAAAAAGAAACATTAATGAATAGTGAATTATTTAACGCGTTGAAAGTTCCTTTTACTCTTTTGAATTGTATTATTTTGTTTTTATTGTTTGTATTGTTTTCAGTGTATTCTTATGGTCACCACGGAGAAATTACGGAAGTATCAGTTTGATAGGATGGCTCGGACGAACCCTAAATAGGTATAGTTTCTTTGTTTAATGGCATATCAACCTTTGTAGGTTATTTAATGCCAAAGCCATTCTCCTAGAGGAACAGTAGTGATACTATTTAACCCATAGCTTGGAGGATAAGGGGGTTCATACCTTTCCGGAGGGTATTTGCCCGAAAGTGAACGTAATAGCGCGACTGGACTACGAACTCGCTTACTACGATTCCGCAATCCATCGCTTTAACCATTACACCACGAGGACACCCCCGAACCCTAATTAACCACCACGGATAAATCGTTAGATAAATGAATATAAAGCTAGAACATAGTTTTGTAAATTTTTACGGGTAAAAATTTTAGAATCGTCGTAAGGAAACGTGATATAGCAGTTCCAAATTAAAAGTGACAAGAAAATACACGGAGGTCCCAGATCTTTTGCGCAGGTGTTGAACCAGCAAAAACTTATATACTTTTCCCTCTGCTACCAGGTGGAAGTAAGGGGACGATTTGTTTTTGAATGTGAGTTTGCAGCCGTACGCGATGAGGTAAATACAGTGAGTTGAACACCAGGATGAACGAAGATTTCTGCCCCCATTTTGGGGTGGACTCCGACAGGCAGCCTCGCACCAGACGCAAACCTGCGAAGACGAAACTAGCGATATCTGTGTCTTTTCGCTCTTTCCCTACATAACACGTTGTTTCTCTTTGTCCAGCTAATTCGGTCAACTCAGTTTTCATACCCTCTTTCTTTTCCCAGTGACTAATGAAACCTTTTAGTCGGGAATAAACTTTTGTGTTAGGGAACTAAGAGTTTCTTGGGTTCGTCAACTTTTCACACGGTAAGGTTGCAACAGGATCCGGCAACTTCTTAAGACGTTGCGATACAACTATTTACCCGTTTGAGCACGTGATGATACAGATGGCTATGCGTAGACTTGATTGTACAAATATCAATTGAGTGTCGTTTTAGTACTTAGAGGATCTGTAATTCCTTCTAATAGACCTCTTTGGGAACATTTCACGTTACGCTTATATGATCTTGTTCTGGATAGAATTTTCAGCCCGTTGCATCTTCAATTTTCTATCTGAAAAATCTCCACTCTGACGTAGCATTAAATGAGCACCAAAAAATAAAACTATATGTGTTGAGAGCTTCACAGATTACATATTCACAAGTCTTAAAGCGTTTCAAGAGCGAATTCACGAGGTGCACCAATGAGAAATAGCTTAAAATATAGGAAGTCTCTGTCTCTGTCTCTGTCAGTATCTCTATATCTATCTGTCTCTGTCTCCCTCTGTCTGTCTGTCTCTCTCTCTCTCACTCTCTCTCTCTCTCTCTCTCTCTCTCTCTGTACCTTAGATTTTATCCATATGCATTTTTTGAATATCCAGAAGATTTTTTTTTTTTAAATTAATCATCACTACGGTAGCAGAATCCACCCCCCCTAAATTCCAACGTGATTCTGTTGTCTCATATGTAATTATTACATTACTTTTGCTGGACAACGTCTTTTCAGTTAGGGTAAATTACAGACTTACAAGAAAAGTCGACAGAAAAATTTGTTAAAACTTAATGATAACATCCGTTTTAGCTTAAAAATTCGAACATATTCCCAATAAAATTAATTCTAAACAATCACTTAATCATTTTAATGAAACAACAGTAATGGTGAATATAAGTGTCAGATATATTCACGAGGATAGTGACTACAATTTTATATCACGACATAATTTTATCTATTATGTACGATCGATGGTGCTTGCATAATAGCCAGAAAAATAAAACAAAGGATAAAAAAAGCCAAAATAACCAGACATATGCAATAAAGAGTACCAAAAAATCAATTAATAATACTAAAATGATATTAATGGTTGTTTTCTTATAGTATAATATAGCAAATAACTCATGATGAAATATGTGTGTGTATAGTTCAATATTAAAACAAAAGTAGGGTCTACGCTATGTGAATCAACCTTTCTCGTAAAAGTCTTCTGGTCTAGCTCGCTATTTACTTAATTATGGAAAGATACAACAGTAATATCCATGTATGATTCAGATGTTAATAATCAAATTTAATCCTCAGAATTAATTGTTCTAGAAGACCAAATTATTAATCACTACAACGGGAATAATTTTACCGAGAATTTGAAAATATTACGAACACAATATAGAAGCAACCTGGGCTAAATGGTTAGGGTCGTAGTCAATGGAATCGGTAACCATAATTTAAACCTGGACGAGGTTATTTACTTGTAACCTCTGGCTAATACTTTTGAAAAAGAAATTAATTTAACTGTTTATACACCTGGAGATATGGATAGTAGGGTCTTTAGGTTTTTTTTCTGTAAGTAGTCGAGAGGGTAAACTTAAGAGAAATCAAATGTGGTCCGCTTAAATTTGGTCTTCTGTTTTATCCTATTTCTGCAGAAAGGTTGGGTAACCACACACACACACACACACACACATACACACACATGCATATATATATATATATATATATATATATATATATATATATATGAAGAGAGAGAGAGAGAGAGAGAGAGAGAGAGATAGATGTCAGCGTATATATATATATGTGTGTGTGTGTGTGTGCGTCACATGTTGCAATGGTTTCCTTGCTGGTGAATTGTAATTCATTTTCTCTTAGTGCTCCATACTTTCAATCTTGTACCAGTAAGCTAAGTAAAATGTAGCTGTCTTTATATTTAATGGGAAATAACATTCCTGGATATTTATTTAAAAAGCCATCCTCGTGGAGGGACACATTTGATATTTAACCCATAATATGTTTGCGTGCATGTGCGTGTGTGTGTGTGTGAAATTGGGTAGATGTGTGTTTTTGAATGCACATGCATATGTACGAATGTGTGTGCTTATACACGCACTTCAATATCCTCTCTCTCAAATATATATATATATATATATATATATATATATATATATATATATATATATATATATATATATATAAAGATTAAGTGAGTATTGCTTTATTATTCCAGACACAAGAAACGATCTTTATAAACAATTTACTGTTAAGAGACTCATAATGTAGTTCAACGAGGAACAGGTGGTAAGTTTTGTGCACATACCAAACTCACATATAAATGGTTAATAGATAAAATTGACCATTTTAGGTAATTAATAATAACAGTGATTGAACAGCTGTAAATTGTCCACTCGGAACGTAAGAGCTGACAGTAAATAGTTCCATTGCGTTTTCTAGTGAGTAGAAAGTTTGGCTCAGGCCAAATCACAGTCAAAATCATCGGCAGGATTCCTAATTTCCTTGAGGGAACCAATACTAATTTAGTGAAGTGGTCGAGCCAAGAATGCTGTTGATAAGATTGTTGTAGTAAACAAGAGTGTTGGATTAAAGGAAAGCTAGGATTTGACAAGACTGTCGGAAATCCATCTCTCGAAGTAATGTCCATTTCAGGTGGTTTTGAGTTTTCCATCAGAGATGATCGTACAAGGACATTCTCGTACATATTAATGTGTTCCCAATATACATGTCAATTTCTATCAGAAAGATGGCGACTTCTTTTCTTTGTCTATTATTAGTTGTAATCGTAGTAGCAGATGTTTCAGGCGGTTTAGGAGAAGTACTGGTAGTAGTAGTAGTAGTAGTATTAGTAGTGGTAGTAGTAGTAGTAGTAGTTGAAACAGCTATATTTGTTGTCTAGCTTTCACTTCAAAAGTCGATGGTGGCTTTAAGTTAGGCTGAAATGCCTGGAAGTCAGTGCTTCATAACACTTCATTGTTCATTATTAGATAAGAGTACTTAAGACCATATAACTGTCACGAAGGTTGATAAGCGATACCAAACCACATATATGTGTGTCAACAAATTATTGTCTAAGAGAAATAGTTAATTGAAACCATAAAATTATGTATAAATCATTAAAATTAAGTGATTAAACACGATAATTGCTATTTACCTGTAGCTTTATAAATTCTGGTATACCCCCCACAAAAAAAGAACAAAACAAAAAACTCTGATACTAAATAATTCACAAATGCTTGGTTTACAGTAAAAATAACAAAGTAAACTTAGCATCATGCAATACTCTGTTGTGGGCAGATAAATAAACAATAGACGATCTTATCCTTTTTGTTAACAAGTTGATTGTGTACATAAATTCAGTTGGAACAAAGTAAACTTATTGTAATTTAATCCAGTGAATATATGTGTCATTACTTGCATGAACATTTTAGCAAAACGGCCAGAGATGATAGTCATTGTACGTTTTATTTTTTTATTTATATGTTTATCTTTTTTAGCAGAAAACTTATTTTCTCCCTACTAAAATAATTTTTTTCCCGAGACAAATCGATACAATAGTAGGTTTAAAAGCCTTGATCTTGACTAACTGACTTAATCTGAAAAAAAAAATGCAGAACGCTACCATTATTCTTTACATAAGATCATTTGAACCACACAGGTAACATTTTAAAATGTGGAAGGTCTTTCTGCGACACATTGTATTTAAATAAATAATGTAAATTACACAATTTTCGAGTGAAGTTACAGCGTATATAGTTTACTATGTAATATTTGAACTGTACGAAAATACAGAGAATAAATTACTGCATTTATTTGTGTGCAATTCGATATTTGGCATAAATCTTCATTATGGGAAATCCCGCAAAAAAATCCTTCGTTTTTTTTTTCAACCCGACGACAAATCAACATAAATCAGCATTGTAATGGGCATAACAAATGCAATTCCCTGATCGCTTGCAAAAACTTCCTGGGTGTTTTTTTTATAGGAATATTATTTTTATTTGGCAGTGAGTGCGTTGGTTTAACAATAAATTGAGTAACTGTCTGAACAGTTACACTGAAAATCAATCAAAATTAAGATGAAAGATGAACAAAATATTATTTTCTAATGCTAAATCTTCTAAAAGAAAAAAGAAGCAATATATTGGTATTTTCTACAAAATCACGAAAGCCCTTTCTTGTTCATCTGATGGTGACTCAGATTTCTTTTATATTTTCACTAGAGTCTTGCAAAGATATATAGTGATACCATTTTGAATTCCTCATCTCCCGAGATTATGTACTACGAACTTTAAATTGATCTAATGAAAAAAATGGGTTCCCCCTAAAAAGTTAAAGAGCTGGATATATCCAGCAGAAACTATTAGATTCCACTAGGTAGATGATCTAGTATTGTTTGCAAATGTTCCTTCTCAAGCCAAACCTGTGTTGAATCGACTGTAGCAGGCAGTATTAGCCATTTATCTCTACATCAACACAAGCAGAGTAATAGTTGTCATGCTATAGAAAGGTTATTGACCATATGAAAATCTGATCTATTAGAGGAAATAAAATGGAATGTCTTCCAAGCAATAGCTTTGATAGTATTACTGTATAGTTGTACCACATCGACTTTTCTTAAACTCAGTATAAATAGTTAGATTGATAAAACCAGAAGAATACTGCAAACTCTTTTGAAAAAAAAAAAGGGAAAACTTGCAGCTGTACAGTGTCTTAGGTCCCATTTCACAAACTATTCAAGTAAGAAGATATACGAGACTTGACTCTTTTGGAGAAGATTGGACGGATTCCGAAACGGCATTATTCAATGGATTCCTACATACGGGTACATTAATAAACAAAATCTTATAGTCCTCATATCTGTTGGGACATTGGATATTTTACAGAGGACTTTCTTAGAGTGAGGGCCAATAAGTTTTGATGGCCAGAGAGTACGAATTGAATATATTCTATCGGCATTATACCAATAATTATGACACGCCGAAGGAAGGAATTTGCGGAAATTAACGATGTGTAAAAATATGTTGGAAAAATGACATAACCTAAATATAAAATTATTATCAAGTGCTTTAATGACAATTGACCGTGGATACGGTCATCGTCTGTGTTGGAATTCGGGTAGGCATCTTGTTTTTGGTAGAGCGATAAGGATATTCCTTCTAAGTAAGAAGGTTGCATTAAGTCTGGACTTTGTTAATTTCCTATTTTTATGAGTGACTTAGATGCATCTGCTTGGCTAATCTACTGTTTTTACTTTAGTCATCTTTCATTGGCTAATCTACTTCTTCTACTTGGGAGAGTCTATAAATATTTGCTGACATTGGTAGACGGCTGACATCTAGAGAAATACAGAGTGGATATATTTCCTACTAGCAAGGATGCTCAACGAACCGCTTCCTTCGTGTAGAGGCTTTTCAGCGGACTGTCTGGCATCCGTGCTATACGGTCAATGTTCCATGGTAGACTTGAGGCCGAAAGTCCTCCAACTTCGGCTTGACAACCTTCGGGTGGGAAAGTTGCATCCCAGACTCCTTTCTCACTCCTGTATAGCACTGGACCTTGCTTTCCAGTTTAAGCTATAATCAGGCATACGTGTCTGGACCGAGATTAGGGTCCAACACCAGCTTGGCTTATCAGGCCCACATTGCACTAATTAGGCCGATGATCAGCATAGGCCAGCAGGGCTCGAACCTCGGCTTTGGTCCGATCTTTCCCTCTCCACAATGATCGATCTTAGGGTCATTGGCCTTGTGTCAAATCCTTTCTGGTGGGAGGCAGATACAAATATCGACATCTGCAGAAATCCCCCCGAAACAATCCAACATTCTGTGTAATACCATATATAAGAAACAGTGTACGATATAAAGAAGATAACAGGTAGTTGCTTCGAGGCTATGTTGTGGGGAACCAAATTTCTTTTCTTAGTTCACTTGCTATTGTTGCCATGTAATGACCACTTTTGGGATAAGTTTGGTCGAAAATGGAGGTAATTCGACAAAATAATCAAATCAATACTTTCGTTGACAATGGTATAAATCATAAAAATCAAATTAAAATGTATATAAACCAAGATTTACGATGACATGAAAGACCAAGTTATCTCTTAGTCCATATGAGTCTGAAAACATATAGAGAATCAATGAAGTAAAGGGCAATTAATTCAGACACATTGTTATAAAATGCATTCATTCAAACATAGAAGAGTTTTTCTTTAAGGAGCTTTGAAGAAAGTAATTAAAATTTTTTTCATGTAAGAAATTATATGAATAAGAATTTCTAAAATATAACTCATCGAGGTATTATACATGAAATCAATGTAAAGACCATGCGTCACATGAATTCCTGGAAATATAAATTCCTGCTTAAAACTCTCAGAATTACATAAGCCATGTAAGCAAGAATTTTTTTTGTTGTTCATTTATCTTGATGCATTCGCCAACACAGTTTTCTATATCTAGTTAAACTTATATATATATATGCATATATATATATATATATAGTCATTCTACAAATAAGTGGAATTTTTTTCCACAGATATAAACCCTGCATAATTTTAAATTGGTTTGTAACAAAAACTATTTTACTCTCTCTAAAATAGTTGATTTGATGCTATTCAGAATAGCATCAATTTATATATATATGTGTGTGTGTGTGTGTGGAAAGTTTGATAAATCAGTCACTCAAAACAGGTTTAGAGAAACGATATTTCGTTCTTTCATTTCATTTTTAAGAAGTTTGTCAAACTCTTAAAAATAAAAATGAAATTAAAAAAAAAAACGAAATATAGCGCCTCTGAACCGGTTTTAAGTGTTTGCTTTATCAAACTTTCCACATATGTCTATCATATTGTCATATTCACCACAATCTATCATATATATATATATATATATATATATATATATATATATATATATATATATATATATATCAAGATTTGGTTGAATACCCCGAATTGTTTCTTTTTTGAATCTTCAAGTGGAGACGCTCAAGTCTTCTCTCTAGTCTTCTTACATTTGAGTCAAGTTGGTAAAGAAAGAACCCTATATTAATCCAAGCACTTTCTACCGTTTCGCTGGTCATCTTTGGGGGTCGTGTTTGATCGTTTGTTGTAGTGAGTTTTATTAATAATCGCAGTGGGTTTTTTTAATGAATTACACGTGGTGTTGGTTAATTCTGTTAGCATGGGTGTTTAGGTATTGAATAGATTTAATATGTTTCTATTTGAGGAGGATGTTATTTTACTTATAGTAGCTTAATTTTGTAAAAAAAATATTGTTTTGCTTCGAGAATTTGTTAACGGTTTATATTTGCCTAGTGGGTAGAGTGTTCGACAATGATCCGGGAGACCTGGGTTGAACCCAAGTCTCCCGGACCAAAGACTTTTAAAATGGTACTTGATACCTCCTTGCTTAACACACAGCAATATAAGGTACGAATCAAGGGCAAAGTGGAGCAATCCAGGGATAGGAGTTGCGCCCTGCTCTACACCTTGGTGTAATAGCTATCGAAAAGGGAGCCTTCTGGTAACCATTGACTAAGTCACCAACTTATATATATATATATATATGTGTGTGTGTGTGTGTGTGTGTGACGTCAAATAAATAGCTCTACCCACAAAAATCCAGGGTAATGTTAAAATATTTCAATTATAAGCTTAAACAAGTTAAACTTAGACATCTAACTACTAGTGGTATCACGTACGTGAGCTTAAGCTGAGCTCATACATTTTTAAAATCTCTTACAAATACAAGCGTATATATACATTTTATCACTCCTATGTGCAAACATGCATTATATCTCCCTAAAGTTTAACAAGGGAGTTAATTTTTATATTAGTTTTCAGTTATATGATAAATCTGTTGATAAGTCAAGATATCTTATCATATTTTGTCAGAAAACTATCAAATGTATAAAATAACTTTTATAACTCCTAATTGATAACAAGGATATTCAAAAATTATTTGTATTTGGTTTGTAATAAATCAGATCAAAGGGGAAAAAAATAAGCTATCAAAAGTGAGCTGACTAGTTGCAAGTTTCGTCTTGGGAAGACCAAGCAATAGGATTTCTGGTAAAAAATACTGGATTATTATTTATTAGACCAAGAAAAAAAAAGGTTGAGTCATTAATTCCTTATTCACTTATTTTTGACTGTGTAAATTTAGTCAAGGAAACTTTTATGGAAATTGAATCCTAAATATCAATTCGACGCTCGAAATCCTCTCATTTGTCAGCCCATAAATGGAATCTGTATTAATTAGGTCAAGTATCACATTCAAAGGTTGTGACATTTTTTTTTTCTTTCTGGATATAAACCTGTGACTTGATGTAAGCAACAGGATTAAAAAAAAACAAAAAAAACTTGTCGTTTTCGAATGGAGTATAGTCGGCATTGATTTTACTTCAAACAAAACACAGGAAAATCGGAATAACCTTGACATGTATTTATCGTTAGTAACTTCTTAGAATGATCGTTAACTTACCTTTGGAATTAACGTCAGAGACGTCAATCTTTTCAAAGCAGGTTTCTCCATTGAATTTTGTAAATAGATCTTCCGGCGCTTGTAGGGGATAATGGCGTGAATATAACGCCTTGATCAATCCAGTGGAATAATCCGAACATTGGAATATTTTCCCGTAGGCCTTTTTATGACGACAGTGGAAGCCACCAAATGAGCAATTTACCGGTTGGATTACTCCGGCTTATTGAAGTCAGTCTAATTCTTTAACCACCGTAACAAAAGAAGACTATGTTAATGGACGTATGGGTCTGAAAACGGCTTTTGCATTTTTCTTTAGCTTTGACATTCGTACAACATCCACAGACAACCTGCAAAACACAGCAATACTTGATTTTGAATGTCTTTTCGATATTTTCTGTTTTTGAAGCAGGGGTAACATTTAATGTGTTAAAGATGGATGTTAGGAAACAGTAAAGTGATAATGATCCAATCGAGTCCAGTCCGATCGAGTCCAAGAAGATGAAAATATTAACAATCAGTAATGTAACATATACCAAATAAATTAACAGTTATAAAGCATGAGTGGTTATCTCACGTATTAGCTGAATATCACAAGAAACAGGTCCTGGTTTATACATATTTACCAACCCCTCTGCCCGGGCAGGATAAGACGCAAGGTCAATTTTTTAAAGCGGAGTTTAACAGGTTTGAATTTAGAGTTTTCCTTCTCGTACACTAGTTGCCTCACCGAGGCTTAAGAACCTAGTCTACACTAAAATTTACCCATAGTCGAAGGGAGAATAATTGGATTCATACCTTTCCCAAAGGTATTAGCGCTATGTGAAATGCAATCAGCCTCGTCCAGGATTTGAACTCGTCACTGCGTCCTTTTCCTACAACGATAACCATTACACCACGGGCACTTCCTTATTTATGGTTAGTTTTCTTTAGGCTAGGATACTGAATGATATCCAAGTGGAATGTAATATCAAACACTAGTCTCTAGTTAAAAACGGACTGGAATCTAGTTAAAACAAAAACGAACTGGCATCTATTTTCTGTAAGACTCGAAAAAACTTTGAACATTACCAAAAAAACAATTAAATATGTATGTATGCATGTCTAGAAAAGCTTATTACGGACAGAGTTTTGAACTCAAAATGAAGGATTGATTACTATTTCTTTACTCTCTGAACATTTTGACTCTACGAGAGTGTCAAACGCCTTCATTATGTCTACGCCAGTTGAATTTATGACACAGATGTTTTTAAACTGTCAAAACATGAATAATGATACTTACCACTAGACCAACATGTTGTTAGTAACTTTTTAAAGATCCTTTTGGAGCATCTTTTCCTGCTATTATTCTATATGTAATAGGTGTTTCCACCAACTGCTCTACCGTCTGAGTGTCATGTTTCAAGTTGAGTATCCGTTGGCGCTTGGAAGTGATAAACTTCTCAGTAATATATTTTTTGTTACTCAAATTTTGATATTGAATATCTGCTTTGTGAGAAGTCCAGTGATAAAATAAGGCATTTAAATTAACCTTCCGTAAGCCATTGCAGTTTAAAATTTTCGCGTTTCATGAAATTTACGGAGATCACGAGGTCACCTGCTTCATGCTTCATTAACTTGCAACAAGTGTAATACACACTGAACGCCGAAAATTTTTCTTAAATACTTCCCTCAGCTGCTTCACTAACCGTGAGAAGTCACCATCCTTAGATAGTTTTATGGGGATGGAATTTGTTAAACATTTGTCATCGATAGGGATAAGTTTTCTAAAAAGCACTTGTTTTTCTACGCGTTGTCTTTGCAAGAAAATTCATTGAGAAACGTGTATTTTCGGCGTTTGTGCCATATCTCAAATGTATAACTATTAGCAGGTTCATGGGGAGAGTTTGAAAGACTCGGAGCGATATCGTCAACAAAAACTTTTACTGCTGTTAGAACTTGCACCAGCCAGTTGAATATAAAAGCCTAGTGGCAGATAATTTAGCAAAATACGTTGTATTGATGCAAATTGACCTTCTTGTTTGCACAGAATTTTTGTCAATAATTCTGCTGTCATTACTATCGCTATATTCTTTATTTCCTCGTCGCCAGTGTTGTGTTCTCTCTTCCTGTCTATTTTCTTTTACTTTGTTCTCCCAGTAAATACACATTTTAGCCCTTCTCCCTAATTGAACAGTGGTTCACTCTTTCTTTTCTTTTTCATTCCGGCTCGATGTGTTTCTAATGATTATGATGAGTTGGATGATTTCAATAAAACCAGAAAGTATTATACAAATAATAGATTCGTCCGTAAGTTGTCCTGCTAAGAGTTATAAAGTTAAGAGAATGAAAAAAACAAACAAACAATAATTCTAACGTTAATAACCTCTGCTTTTCATCACTTAGAATCTTCAAACTACTGATATTATATTCATTGTTATACTCACAATGTTTCAGCCGATAAATCCTTCGACTTTCTTCAGGTGTGTCATGTCGAACTCGAGAGCTCACAGAGAATCTGGAACTGAATTATTAATGAAATCCACAGGATGTAACAAAATATAGTCAAATACTAGTCAGAGAAATTTTATCAAGATCAGGAATAAGAAACCAATTTGAATTTTGGAAGAATAGAGTAAAACATTAAAATGTGTAATGGGGTAGTGGATTTGTGAATTAATGTGTTGATGAAAATTGTGTATTGTAAGAAGGAATGTGACAAAAACGAATTGTTATTGAAAAGCGAGAAGCAAATGTGGTGTTGTTGTTTGACCTAAAAGCAGTCAGAATATAGGTGGATTATTTTGACACTAGTTTTTGCGCAGATTAATGGAAATATTTGAATACTGATTAATGCCAGGACCTATCAATTATCATAAGCATCAGTTCTAAAATAGAAAGAAAAATTAATTCCAAAAGTTCTACTCTGGAAGTAGTTTACTTTAAAAAAATCCCGTTATAATCCGTGACAGCAGAAAATTATTGATATCCGAATATGGTGATTTTTTTATTCTTTTGACATCTTGATACAATCCATCAGATGATATATATATAGCAAGGGATTTCCTCACCAATTTTATAGAAGCAGGAAGATGAGCAAGAAGCTGCAAGTAGATTTCATGTACTTTGGGTTCTGAGTAGGAAGGCAGAGAAAAAAAAAAACATTACGTGTTGCTTGGATGTGAAAATGGAAAAGCGAAAAAATCCTGAGATAATATACCTTGAGAGATACCAATGCGGCAGACTCATGAAAGTAGAAAAGTGAAGTGAAACCTGAGATGATATGATGCCTTGAGTGATGGCCATGTGCCAAACTCTTGAAAGAAAAAAGTTAACTGATGCCAAAAATAATTCTACGCCTCGAAGTAAACTTTAGCCAGACCCACGGAGATAAAGGAACAAAGACATATCGAGATAATAAGATACTTTGGTGACCAGCGTAGAGCAGGCGAGTAATGCCCGTGTGCCAACTGGTGGAGATTAAGAAAAAAATAAAAAACAAGATAATATTATGCCTCAAGGAGGCCTTTTAACAGACTGCGCTAGGCATAAAAAATGCGAAGAGAATTTAGAAAACACAATAAGAGAGTACCGAAGAAAGAACGCGGATTGCATTTCGCATCCCTCTAATTCCTGGCCTTATACCAGATATTCTGGAGGTGCCCGTGGTGTGATGGTTATCGTCTTAGGAAATGGACACGGTGACTCGAGTTCAAATCCTGGACGAGAATGATTGCATTTCACATAGCACTAAACCCTTGGGAAAGGTATGAATCTTTTTACTCTCCCTCCAGCTATGGGTAAATGGTAGGGCAGATTAGGTTCTTCAGCCTTGGTGAGACAACTAGTCTAGGAGGAGGAAAACTCTGTTAAACTCCGCTTAAAAATTGACCTTGTGTTATATTCTGCTCGAGCAGAGCGGTTGGGTAAATATGTATACCAGATATTTTGGGTGTAGAGAAAAGAGAAGTGAATTCAGAAAATACGACAATTGCAGAGATACAGAGAAAAGTGCAATTACTAGAAAAAGGAGACTTCTAGATTCCACATCTCTGACCTTCAATGACTACCCTGAGTTAAAGCTAAGAAAGTCGCCCATACGAGGATCATTAAATACGTTTCAAGACTTTTTTCGTATGGGCACTTTTATTGATAGTACACACATAAAACTCAAGTCCCCTTCGAAGTAATCTCCTCCGGCTGCAATGCACTTGTACCGTTCCAACAACTTCTGGAACCTTCCAATGGAAGTCTTCTTGTGTGAGCGTGTCAATGACCTTCGTCACAGGTTCTTTCATCTCCTCAATTGTCCCATCACGACAGCCTCTGAGCTTAGGTACCAACCAAAAGTCACATGTACAAGGAATGGACTATAGGGATGTTGAGAAACTGTCTTAATGCCCATCTTGATCAAATAGTATGTGACAAGGATGGAGTTGTGGACTTATGCATTGTCCTGCTGGAAATGCCACTGACCAGATTTCAAGAGCGCTGGCCTCTTTCGACGGAATCTCCTCCTGAACTCCATTAAAACCTCAACATAGTAACCCTTACCCTAACCCTAACCCTTTGGCCAATCAACTCTGGTGTTCTTACTTCCTTACTCCTCCCACTCATCTCATGATCCCATGAATCTCTTATGCCACTCAAAAATTGATGCTCGATTGTCCAAATGCAATCGGAAGCATCCCCTACGTTTCTGTGGCATTTTTTCAAAGTTTATAACATAATTTTATTGATTATCATTCTTTTAAAACTCCTCTCGTTCAGATTGCATTTTTGAAATTCACCTGCTGTGACAATCGGGCTTTAGTAGGATGTATTCCAATTCCTGTTGTATCTGTTCATTTGAAACTGAAATCATAAAAATTGGTCAGCCACCTCATGCGATATAAAGGAACAACCTACTAATTTTTCAAGAGTCTATGACAATTTTAAATGCCTGTACAAAAATGTCTGGGAACTTATTGAATGCACCACATAATACAATGCAGCAAATAAAATAAAGACGCTTAATGTAATAAGCATTAGTGAAGTTGTACAAAGTATTAAAGAAAGTAAACATAACTACAATGTAAGATTGCTTTGCCCAAGATTATAGATTATTATAGAAAAGCATAAAACCTCTGCGAGGAATTGACACGCTGTTAATTTTTTTAATGGTCTCTGATTAAAAATTGCCACCTGTGACATATATACATATAATTTTTGAGAGACATTTTTTCAATACTAAATGTTGGTATTTTGCTGTGTTTTTATATTTTTCCAGGCGTCGACTTTTACTTTATTTACTTTCGTAATTCTGCGGTCTCATTTAACCAGTGACTGCAACTGTCTGGATCTGAAAAACACAATGCAAGCAGATGACAAGTCGATCGCGTTATCCAAAGATATATCCAACAAACAGAACGATCAGGGTATTGGAAGTTGAATCAGCTTAGTGTTTGATGCGAACGGCTTTATATTCACAGGGATAGATTGTTCTAATTCCTTTAGCAATGAGAGGATACAAGTTTTAATCGATAGTAAGTATTTCTTGTTAATCTTACCTGTAGTTGGGATTGAACCTGCAACCTCCACTTGGCGTCACTCGGAATGACTTTTATACCAAACGCCTTATCCAGTGCACCAGGTGTTCTATATTTTTATCAAATTGAATGACTAGATGAATTTAGAGGTTTACATTTTTCACCTAACTGAGTAAAATGAAATATTACTATAAATGTATGATTCTATGATGGAAGTGCCCGCGGTGTAATGGTTATCGTCGTAGGAAATGGACACAGCGACACGAGTTCAAATCCTGGATGAGACTGATTGCATTTCACATAGCACTGATACCCTTAGGAAAGTTATGAATTCGATTATTCTCCCTCCAGCTATGGATAACTAGGATCTTCAACCTTGGCGAGGCAACTAGTCTAGGAGAAGAAAAACCCTGAATTCAAACTTGTTAAACTCCGATTAAAAATTGACCTTTTGTCATATCCTACCTGAGTGGAGGGTTGGGTAAATAGGATAAATGTATGATTCTCAAAAGCTCATTGCATAAACCAATCTGTGTGCATGTGTGAAGAAAGTAGAGACTTATCCCTATCTACATTGATGTGTCAAATGTATATGCATGGAATTACCCAAACCACTCCATATTAGGCAGGATGTGACACAAGGGTATTTTGAAGCTAATTTTAATTCAGAATTTTGATTCTCTTTGTTTGGTTTTTTAAACATGAATAAATAAATCAGTTTGACCGACTATTTACCAAGAACTACATTCAAAATTAGTGGATTCATATGTTTTTCAAAGGCATTAGCGTGAATTGAAATGCAAAATACCACATCGAGGATTTTAACTACAGTCACCGATTCCATTTTCAACGATGATAATAGTAACACTAGAAGCCCCTCCAATATGGTAAGTGAATGAATAGATATTAAAATACAAGACATTTATATGCCTTTCATTTCTCGCAAATTTTCTACAGCAGAGTTTTCAGCAAACAAAAATATGAACAAGAAACTGCAGCTTAATATTTTCAACTTCTGGGAATGTTTTGGGTTAAAAAAAACAAGAGAACTTCGAGTAAGTAAACAATAATTTTGAAGTACTGCAAACCAATTTTGTTGTGTTCAAGATTCAAACATAAACAAAAATATTAGTATTAGATTATGCATGGTATTAGCATTGATTAACAGAACATTTAGGAATCACTTTATTTTTTAGTTAAATTATTAATCTTCTAATATCCCTGATTATGTAAAAAAAAATTGAAGTTTTTTTTTCCAAGTTATATTCCAGGTCACGTGTTTTGACAATAGCTTCACGTAAGATAATTTGAATTGAAATTTTTCAATAGTATCTCTTGATTTTTCATAGAAATAATTTATTTCAATGATTTCAAATTAGATATTGACTGATTTTAATCTTTTGAATTACTCGTTTTTATAGTTGTACTAATATGATTACCACCTGTTCTTATATGAGTAACAGGAGCTTATTGAGTTGGAAATGATAGCAGTAGTTGTGTTGTGAAGATGAGATTGCAGGGATATTAGTCGTATGCAATTCTTTCTAATCTCTTTATTTAATTTACAAACGCAGGAAGAATAAAAATACGATAAAGAAACATGAATTAAAGGATGTGATAAATACTGATAATATATAAGTATAAAGTGATGTAAAGAAGGAATAAGACTGAACTATTGAAAATACATGTTATAAATATAAGAGAAAAAGATTAAATGAATAGGAAATGAAAAAAAGTGAGCGAGTAAATTTATCTAAAGAAGCCGGAAAAAGGGAGGGGGAAGTTATAAGTATGTAGGGTTAAATCAATTTTCTTATCCAATTCTTTACAATGAAAAAAAAAATCACGAATTTCGTTTGATGGGATATGATTTGTAAAAAAAAAAACAAATTTACATAGATGTGTTTATTGGATGCTATGTATCCCTTCGTATAATGATACCAGAATACTATTGTCCACTTATATATATATATATATATATATATATATATATATATATATATATATATATATATATATATATATGAATATCAGGCATTTCATTATAGTGTTATTACGAAAATATTTATCCACTTGGCTGCAATCATTCTATTGACGTTTCAGCATAGTTCATGCTAACAAGTAAAGAAGCGAGTCGGTATCAAAATGTACGCTTATTAACACATTTTATGCATGGTTGACAACACACTCATTCCATATTTATTTTTCTGTATTTGGATATCCCTATATTTACATGTGTGTGTGTGTGTGTGTGTGTGTCCCCGGGGTAATTTTTTCTTATATAAGTGTGAATAATTGGACATTTATCTCTGTCCTACAAATAATTGTGCCCAGCACATAAAGCTTAAACTAGCAGGTTTCTGTTATTCATGATTAGACATTTTCCTGGGTTTTGTACCTGTTCAATTTTTGTTGATCCGAGCTTTTTTTTTTTGCCAACTATTCTTATTTATATTTATCCTTTTGTTGTGTGTGTGTGTGTATTCACGCGTAATGAATCATTGTGTTTTCTTCACAACTGGATTATTTATTTAAACGACATAAAAAAACAAACTTTAAACGAATGAGATTATACCATTTGTAATTGATGACATTGTTGTAATGAAATAAGCAACAAAGGCTATCAGGAGGTAGTTTAACTGAGAACATTCGTAGTGTAAACGGCCAATAAAAACCCAATCTATAATGAAAGCTTGAAGGTTGTATTAGTTGTTTACATGGTTCAATCAGATTAGATCCAATAAATATCAATGATTTCACTGGGATAATTTCAGTTCGTTTAAGCGAAATTGGCATAAAAATTCTCGGTTAATGGATTTCATGTAAAAGCGACAACAAACAAAATGTTTGAAGCTTTTTTTTTGGATAATGTTCAAACTTACAAAATGCATCCGTTTGTTGATTTGTATGTTAAAATAGGATGAACATATATTTGTATTACAATAAAAAAAAATGATCTGCATTCTACTAAATGTACAGAAGTAGGAACCACAGCAAAATATGCGATAGCATTTACTTATTTTCCTTGTGCATATATTGATACGAGCAAACTCTCGAAGTAAACTAATATTAATAGGAAAGAGAATGTCTGAAATTTAAATGAATTTTTATGGAAGTCTTCAAAGCTGTCTCAAGCTGAGGGTTTTTTTTTTACAGAAGTCTTAGCGACAACAAATCTTAGGCCTGCATGACTGCTAATTATGCTTGTTGATTTGGCCAGTGTTATTGATGTGGATCTAAAGACGGTACACTGCAAGGAAAACACGGACCATGGTTTAGAGGCAAGAAAGATATATTAACAATACTTACAAAGGATAGTGTCCAATATTGGTAGTCGTACTAGTAGTACTCTTGTACTACTACTCGCTATTAGGATATTACTACGCTAGTTATATAGTAGTAGAAGACTCCATGATGCAGGTAAGTTTTGGTCACACAACCCCTTCAAAGAATTTTTTTTTGGGGGGAAACAATTAAACCTATTAATATTGCCACCGTTTGGGATTTACGTCGAGTGGTTACGTAAATTTTCTTTTTCTTCCCAAGTGTTGTACTTCCGGTGAGATTTGAGGCGTGTCGAGATCGGCTCTTCCCAGGTATTTTGAGGTGATTCTTTAGATTCATTCCTGAGCTGGTTCATATGGCGTTTGTGGGTGTTTTTTGGTCCTTGGACAATATAGACTAGTTCGCCAATCCTTTGTTTGATGGTGCCTACTTCCCAGAATGTTATGTTTTTGTAGGCCTTGAAAAGAAATTTATCGCCAGAATAGAAATGTTTCTCATTTCCAACGTTTGTGGAATAAGGTTGTGTTAGGCCCGAAAAAGTTCCGATAGGAGCTTAATAGTCTCTGAAAAATCCAAGTCTGGTTTTCTTGGGTAATATGAAGTCTACGAACCTATGATTTTCGGTTGTTCCTAGTTTTTGTTATTAGAAGTATTTTTTCCTAGGCCATTTTTTACAGTCTACGTTTAAAATATCTTCATAGCACCTGTAAAAAGCCTCGAACGATTTGTTCTCTATTACGTATTCGAATGTATCAGAGTTATTGATTGTACTCTGGGAAAATATCGTGTCTTTTTCATTTTTTTTTTTTAGACATTTAATGAATTTACGAGTAATTTTTTTAAAGTGTTTTTGCTGTAGTTCAGTTTTCTGCAGTGTAAATTGTTGGAATTCTAATTCTTGTTTATTTAACTCGATAACCAATTTTTTCTGTATTTCTTCGAATTTTTGTTACTGATCAATGTTAGTCTAAAGTATTTGAATTTTTTTTTCATTTCTTCCATAATTAATTAATATCTACAATATGTAGACTAAGGGGGATGAACAAGGTTAAAAAAATGCAGCAAATACTATTGCTTTGTAAACCCGTGTACCGGATGGGGGTGCACAAGAATCTAGACAGATTTTTTTTGTTTGTTTGCAGAAAAGGAATGGGCAGACAATTGGTTAATTGAACTACTTACTGGTTCAGCTTCTTTCTAAATACCGTTGTTCCGTTAAATTTTGTCATTCAAAATTCCTCTACACGGTTTAGAGGTGAGAAAGATATATTAACAAAAGTTAAAAAGGGTAGTGTCCAATATTGGTAGTCGTACTGTTGTACTGCTACTACTCTTTTAGGATATTACTACGCTAGAAATATAGTACCAGAAGTGTCCATGATGCAGGTAAGTTTCACAACAGTTATGCTGTCAGAGGTTTCGATTTGTCCACTAATCTTCAGTCCATTCGGTCACTTTAGCGTCCGTTGTACGGTCTTCAATTACTACTGGTATCACAGTTACTGTGGTGACTGTTCCAATGTCTTCAATTAGAAATGGTATCAAAGTCATATTGGTGACTGTTCCAAGGTCATCAATTACAAAAAGTATTACAGTCATTTTCATATCCACAATTTTTCTACTGTTTTGCAAAAGCAAAGTGTTTGTTCAGTTTCTCGAATTCTTTGGTTTTTAACTCCTTGGAATAAATACTAAATAGCAAACTTTATTTCTTGACACTAAATCTGGTCCTCTGGCAGGAAATGTCTGACCCGTTCCTGTTTTAAAGTAACAAAGAATTTTTATGAATCGCATTTTGTTGGATATGTTATTGATTTTGCATGTACTATATGTTAGTATGGGCAACATTTTCTTTTTAAAATTTTCAAGTAGATCAGCATTCCTACCTAACCATGTATATTCTATCACGCCTATTTGTTGCGACCTCTTATGTGTTGTCATATATTTTATGATTACAGATACATGTACTCAGGTTGAGGAAATAGTAATCATATTTACCAACCCCTCCGCTCGGGCAGGATATGACACAAAGTCAATTTTTAAGCGGAGTTTAACAGGTTTGAATACAGAGTTTTCTTTCTACTAGTCTAGTTGCCGCACCAAGGCCGAAGAACCTAGTCTGCCCTACTATTTACCCATAGCTGGAGGGAGAATAATTGGATTCATATGTAATATAATGGCCGAGGGATTTCGTTTTATATATCTTGCCTTTGGGTTTAGTTAGGCTGAGAACCTTTCAGCTCAGCACATGGGTTAGTTAGGTGCACACTTGTGCACAGGTGTTTACGCGCGTGCGGAGAGGATGTGTCGTTCACAGATGTCAAAATAAAAATCCCAGAGAGAGTGTGACCAATGGATGTGAATGACGTCATGAACCAGAAGCGTGTGTGGTACTATAACTTCACGACACCTAGTTGGCCGCTGGTCTCGTGATTACCACATGTGTCGACTGGTCTTTCTCTGTTTCTTTCCACGCCCACGTTGTTTTCAGATACGAGGAAAGAGAAGATGGATGAGGTCCAGTCGATGAAGGTTGGAATTCGTGTTGGAGAGAAGAAAAAGTTGCCAAGCAAATTAAAAAAAATGACTAAAATAAGGCGTTTGTTATAAACAGTAACAAACGTTTATTTACTCAGTTGTTTAGATAATTTTTAGTCAAACACCGCAAACTGGGAGAGAAAGTAGTTGACTGGCGGAGTTTTAACTGCAACTAGGCAGTGTCAAAATGGCGAATGCAATGGCAACGGATTTGGATCTTTAAGCGGCGAATTCCTGAACCAACTCAATTTTTCGCTTTGGGTGTCCTCCATTTATGGGCCCGAATCCCGAATAGTCAGTTTCTGATTGGTCAGCCAATGGGGACCGCCGACCAATGGCTATCATCGTAACAATCCCCCCCGGTTTGCCCCTGATTGGTTTAGACAATCGGCCAATCAGCCACAGTCATCGGGAGGGGCTACAAGGAGCAGTCCTGTGGTTGGCTGACCAATGATTTAGTGATTCAAGGCCTTGTGCCAAACTTGGTGACACCAACCCAAATTGTCCGCTATTTTAAAAATACATCTTTTTGTTTACGCTTTGAAATCCGATGGCTCTCTTGACAGCTCTTTGCAGGTGTGCGGATGTTTATTTTTTGGGGACAGATTTATAGGTCAACAAGCCCTGATCGGATCTCAAACTTTTTTGTACTTAATCACTTGATATTTATTTTATATACGGTTCTCAAAAAATACTTAGACACCCAAAATGAATTTATTTTTAATAAAATACTTATTATCATGATTTAATAAAAATAATTAATTTCCTTTAATTAATTTCGCCAGCCAACTCCTTGACACTTAAATGAAAGTGTTATACGTGCACGGAGGGTTTTGGAAGATTTGAAAAAAAAATTGAGTTGAGAACTAGACACCGAACGAGAAGGTTTGACTTTCGGGATTCACAGAGGCTAGATGAATTAGTGCGCTACGGGCGCCGCACGAGATGGTGGAGGTGGGGAAGATGGAAAAGCCTGCATAGAAAGATTGTGCCTCTCTCTTCTTATGTCGAAGTCCTTTAAACTCAAAGGTAGTAAAAAGTTTCGAACCTGAACTAAGAAGTCGTAAGTGGTTTTAGTGTTTCGGGATTCCTATGTTCTATGTATATATGTTATGAACATTCTGTGTACGTTTCACATATCCGTATCTGGCTATGGTACACTTACCTTTCGCAAGGGTATTAATGCAATGTGAAATGCAATCAGCCTCTTCCAGGATTTGAACTCGTGTCGCCGTGTTAATTTCCTAACGATAACCATTACGCCACGGGCACCTCCTAGTGGTGGAAATACTAATTCTTTGTTTAACTTTAGTTTAAACTGCCCAAAGAACCAGGATGGACGTAGAATGAAAAGAAATGCTGTTGATATAAACTGGTTCAGCATATCAGGGTGATAGTGTATACTTTGAGATAAAGATCAGAAGATGATGATCATAAGTTGCCACATATGTCGTTTTAAAACGATGACGTAAAGGAAGCTCCGCTTCAGGTGGTGTATTTGATAGCAAGCTAGACTAACTCAAAATGAGTTCGAGTCTCATTCGTGTTCCTCATTCAAACGGTCTTGTGCCATATCTAAGCAAAATGTCTTTGCAAATTAATACTGTTAAAAACTTTAAAAATCTTTGCCATAAAATTATACCACATGTAGGGAAAAATAAAATCTTAAATATAACAGAGAGCCCAAGATTTTCACATGAACACGAATTTGTGCAAAAAATATTTTATATTCACAAATACTTGTCATCGTTTATATTATTTTTTTTCCATAATTTACACTGGGTCATATGAAAGGCTTTACATTCTTGTTTGTAAATCTACTTAATAATTATGAAAATTATTACTTTAGGATAAAAATATTACTTTTCTTCCAATATAAACATGACTATATAACTAGCAAGCATACTTATTCCCAATAACCTTATGATCACGTAAACACGCGTGCGCGAACGCACACACACACACACACACACACACACATATATATATATATATATATATATATATATATATATATACTTACTAATCTAATATCTACCAGCATTCACGGTACCAGAAAAAAAAGAAAAAAAAACGCCAGGAACAGGAGATAAGAGTATCTCGAATCACCGCCCGGGGGAAAAAGAAAAAAATATTATAGGTCAGAAAGAAAGAAAAGGCCAACCTCGTCAGACCCCTTGAAAAAAATCAAGGGATATGCAGTCAGTTGGTCAAAAGAAAACTAAAACCTTCCACGAATCCTGCAATGCTACAATTACAAGAGTCCTCAACACGAGTGGAGCCAATTATAAAATTAACTTAAATCGCGAGTCGGAAATCTTCTACTAAATACCGATAAGGTGAAACTTTAGTAGAAGATTTCCGACTCACGATTTAAGTTAATTATATATATATATATATATATATATATATATATATATGTATATCACCATTCAAGGATTATGAAATTATCTAATTCACAAGGGTGTTCATTTAAGGTATATTTTAGCAGCAAATAAACTAAAACACTAAATCTTAAGAGGGAAATATTAACAGAATGAAGTTTTCACTGCCATTTTTGGAATGTCATAATGAATATAAACTGCTGTTAATTGATGTTCAGAAAAAAAAAAAATTATGTTACTAGCATTTAAAATAAAACTAATTCATGTTTTTTTGTTTTTTTATTTATACAGCTTAATTTTTTTTTAGATATGCTAACTGCATTGTAAAAAAATAAGTGAACACCTCGTTTATTTACATCAATTAATTTGTTATATCCTCTTGAGTATATCCTCTGTTCACTCTTTGCACGCATCAGCCTTCATAAGAAAAAAAATCTTTGCACAGAACAAATAAAATCAATATTGCGTCTCTATAGAGATCAAATACTTTTTAAAAATTCATTCTATACTTCTGAAAAATGTCCTTTTAATTTCTTGTCTTTTTACTACTATTTCAGATTTATTCCAATCCAGTCCTAAAATGTTTCACAATATTGCTAGATTTATTCTTACTAGTTAATTTGTTCCCAAATGTATTTCTCAATTTAAAAAAATCGTAATAGTTAGATATACTCATTTTTCTTAACCTGCCTTGACAGTAAATTTCCAGTTCGTGGAGAAATATTTTAAAATCATATTTACAATAATTAGTAATTCTCGAAGAATATTAAAAGATTCGATTAGATTACCTTTAATTATTCATTCAAATGAAGTAGTAAGTCGTAATCATTAAAGTCTATCAATCAAAATGTAATCAGTTACACTTTTCTAGCAGTTTAGTCAATCTAGTTTAAGCATAAAATATTATCGGAAATAACGCCAACGTTTGCAAGCATTTCAAAATTCAGTAACCTTAATGTCAAGCATATTCTATCTATCTATCTATCGATCTCTTTTTCTGTCTCTCTTTCTCTGTCCAATTCTCCGCCTGTCTCTGTCTCCCACTCTCTTATTCGCTCTCTGTGTCTCTGTCCGTGTCTATTTGCCTGTGTCTCTCCCACACACAAACACTCTTTCTCTCTCTCTCTCTCTCTCTCTCTCTCTCTCTTTCTTTTTCTCTCTCCATATACTTATACTTATTTAACAAACCCGCCGCTCAGGCAGGATATGACACAAGGTAATTTTTTAAAACGGTGTTTAACAGTTTTGAATTCAGCGTTTTCCTTCTCCTAGATTACTTGCCTCACCAAGGCTGAAGAATCTACTCTGCCCTAATATTTACCCATAGCTAGAGGGAGAATAATCGGATTCATACCTTTCCCAAGGGTATTAGTGCTATGTGAAATGCAATCAGTCACGTCCAGGATTTGAACTCGTGTCGCTGTTTCCATTTCCTACGACGATAACCATTACACCACGGACACCTCTCTCTCACACTCTCCGTCTGTCTCTGTCTCCCAGTCTCTTATTGTAAATGATTACAGCTGTATATAAATATATAAACGTCCGATGCTTTAGTGACCCGCATTAAATTTTAATAACTTAACTGAAGAGTGCAAAATTAGTTGCTGACTTGGTCTTGCACCAAACATTTTGAGCACAGTTTATATACTTTTTTATAGACATTTTATCTTCTTTCATTATATATATATATATATATATATATATATATATATATATATATATATAAATCCATGATATTCTATCCTATAACTTGCCACACGTCTACATTTAAATTAAAAAAAAAGAAAAATTAAGGCCTCAGTCACGATACTTTTCAGACACACTAAATACAGATTCCCGGCTAATTATTTTGAGGCTTCAGGTTTGATTAATTCTAACTTTCGAAGTTATTTTAAGCCTAGTAGTTAGGGAAGGGCGTTCATAGTATGTTTATATTCGTTTTTGTGTAGTTTTGTGTAGTTTTTGCTCACTGTTATATGATGTAAAGTATTCGTATGTCATGCAATAATTTTCAAACATTTATTTGACCCATGGATGAAACGTTTACATTTAGTTACAATTTGAGTCAGAGTTAACCAGTGTGCAATGGCAATGAAGGGGTTCTCAACACTTCCCAGAGCGAGATTACTATAAGATGCAATGTAAAGTCGTACCCAACCCTACTTTTTGTTGTTCTTTTTTACCCCTCTACAGTTAGAATATTGTCAGTCCCGCCGGTAAGGCGAGTATTTGGTGTTGACCTTCTGATCAGCAAAGGATGTGGGAAAACTGGCTGCTTCAAACATATTCTCAATGAATACGAGAATGCTCTAAGAAGCTACACGTTGAGGCATAGTCAAGTCCTTCAGATTTTTGCCGGGGCTGCTAAGTTATATTCTGAGACTGCCAATAAAGCACTAAATAATATCACCAATAGAGCTATTCATTTCGTTAAAGAAAGAAACATTTCGAAACTTTTGTGTAAAAATAAGTACAGATCATCAACGCTTGATGTCTGTACGGACTGGCACTTCGCAACCGATTTAGAATATCATTTCGTATTTCCAACTGAAATAGCATTAACGACCCAGTGTCCAGATGTTGTCATTTGGTCCGATGAATTAAAAGAATTTTCGTTATTGAGTTAATGGTCCATTTTGAAGAAAATTTTTAGCGGGGACTTGAGCGTAAGTTTCAAAAATATGCGGATGTTCCAGAACAATGTATCAGAATTGACTGGATAACCAATGTATTTCCTATCGAGGTCGGGTGCCGAGGTTTCTTTACCAACTCAACCTCCACATTCTTGAATAATTTTAAACTTTCTCGATCAGACAAGTGTAAATACATAAAAAAAAAATATATCAAAGATATGGCCCTAACTACATCAGCGTGGATATGCAATCCTTTAGAGTGACGTCAATTTAACTAATTCTGGTGGTGCCATGAGTTACTTCTGGGACGCTCTAGATTAGTGGTAATGAAGTTTCGGCCCCGAAATGATGCCTGGACCCAGAGCCATCATCTGATGAAGGGTTTGTTGAAAGCATTCCTGCAGTATAAACATCCGCTATTCAATGATATATATATATGTGTGTGTGTGTGTGTGTGTGTTAGAGAGAGAGAGAGAGAGAGAGAGAGAGAGAGAGAGAGAGAGCAGACTGATTTGCATATAAGAGGGTTTGGCAACGTTCACGATGAATCATTTGTTATTGTTGCTTTTATTCCAGTACTTCTCTGTCCGGGTATCTGAATCATCATATGTAAGGATTGTTTTCTTAGGAAATGGATTCGGTTATCCAAATTTAAATCCTATACAAGGCTTTTCTCGTTTCACTTCCCTGTAATAACTTAAATTCTTTGCCACATACCCAGCTATGGGTAATTAAATCACTTATGATATAATCTTTGGGCTTGGTAAACGACCGGTCTACTGGAATGAAATTTCTGAATTTCAACCAGCAATACTACACTTACAAAATAATGTCGTGGCACATCCTGCTCGTAGTGGAGGGTTTGGTAAACAAATCTACTCATGTTAACATAGGCGAGTGTTTTACGTGCATCAATGTTTAGAAATACACACACACACACACACACACACACACACACACACACATATATATATATATATATATATATATATATATATATATATATATATATATATATATATATATTGCCCTGTCGGTTGGGGCTGTAGAATACACCGACTGCTTCTCTGCAGAGGGGTAATACCCCCCCCCCAACGCGTGTCCTGGATATGACACTAAACAATCTGATGGTGAGGTTTCAGCAGTGCTGGAGCTTTTGGGAATGCGGAGTACCCCTTCATTGCCATCGCTCCCAGGTCCACTTTGGCCCGGTGTGGTAGCACCTGATATGGGTACTATCTATGGGTTAAATAGAACTAAACCGTGATTCTTTCACTATACTGATTTTTGCATTTAAACTGCGTATTTATGCTAAACTGAATTGTTTAAAATAGAACTGTTTTGACATTGGAACTGCGTACTAGTGCTGATCTGAATTGCTCGAAATAGAACAGTTTTTGACATCTAAACTGTGTACTTATGCTGAACTGAATTATCTGAAATAAAACTGTCTGACATTTAAATCTGTGTATTGCCCAGTCAGCTGGGGCTGTAAAATACACTGACTGCTTCTCTGCAGAGGGGTAAGACCCTCCCCCCAACGAATGTCCTGGATATGACACTTAACAATCTGATGGTGAGGTCCCAGCAGTGCTGGAGCTTTGGGAAATGCGGAGTACCCCTCCATTGCCATTGCTCCCAGGTCCACTCTGGCCCGGAGTGGTAGCACCTGATGGGGCCCTATCTATGGCTTAAATAGAACAAACAGCATACTTATGCTAAAGTGAATTGAGTAAACTGAATAGCTTAAAATAGGAACGTTTTTGACAATTAAACCGTACTTACACTTAAAACTGCGTGCTGATGCTTAACTGAATTATTTCAAATAGAACTGTTTTTCAACATTAAAACAGTATTTACACTTAACTGAATTATTACATATAACTACTTAAATAAAATGAAATGGAAATGTTTTTGACAATTAAACTGTGTACTTATGCTAAACTGAATTGTTTTCAATAGAACAGATTTACATAAAAACGGATTTGGCGTTAAATAACCTAGAAAGGTTGATATGCCATAAAACCAAACAAACCAAACCAAACCTATATATATATATATATATATATATATATATATATATATATATATAAATTTTGTTGAAAAAATTCCTAGCCCAATGTTGCAGCATTCTTCTGTAATAAGCTCATCCCAAGAGAGAAGCTAATCTTTTCTAAACCTTTACAATTTAAAGAAATACTTTTGTCACTCTCTTGCAAAGCTTTGTTATATATTTAATGGTTGTCATCGAATCTTTTGAAAGAAATGTTTATTATGTGTGCTGTTTCAGTGGAAAAATCGGTATCATTACGTTTGAAAAGACCATTCTGTAATAATTGTATTATGTTTCGTCTAAAAGCTACTTGTACAGAATTCGGCTCTGATAAGTTCATAGAGTACTAAACCATTACAAGTTCATGAGTGATTTGGTATCTTCTTTAAGTTAGCTTCATTTATTTAATACAATGCAGTATTGTAATATAAGTATTTATTGCTATTTTAAAGAACATTATCATAAAAAGGATCATGTACCAGCTAATTCTTATCTGCTATTTCCAGGTTGTATGAATGATAGTTATCATTTGCTAAGCATTGACAGTATATGTAACGTATCTTGTAATGAGCATATGATTGAATAGTTGGCTTATTTCAATGCCATGTCAGCCCTTATGGTGTTATTCTTTGTCCACACGGTAGTGTATTGCGTACATTGTACGTTTTATTTACCGGATCTGTTATTGGTTCTTAAAAGTATTTTGGCACCCAGGTATGCATATTCAACACTGAGAATTGGAACAATATTTCATGGTTTCTAGCATTCTTATCTAATACAAATAATCTATACACAAGTATATGGTTTCAAGTAGCCACTTCTTTTAAAAAATACGTATTTGTTTACACACATTCGTAAAGCTTCAATAACATAATAATAATCATTAGAAAACAATTACAGCTTCCACAAAGTTTTATTGTATCAATTATTTCCAACTAATACAAGTCACTTGTAAACAGATCTATTACAGGTTACGCAATCAAGAAATTCAGACCGGGACAAAGTGAACCTGTAATCGATGAGAAAGAAAACCTAATCCATTCTGCTGCCTAATTGGCTTGGGCTATAAAAGACACCGACTGCATCTCTGCAGAGGGGTAAGACTCACACAATGAGTGTCCTGGACTTTAAACTATCTGATGGCGAGAATTCACTCAGTGGAGCTCAGGGGAATATACCCTTTTATTGCCATTGTTCCCAGGTCCACTCTCGCCCGGAGTGTAAGCACCTGATAGGGTGACATGTAAGATTCAAATAGAAAAATTCGACATTTAAACTGCGTGCTAATAAATGACTTACATTAAACCGAATTGTTAGAAATATAACTCTTTAACCATTTAATTGGGCGTAAGGAAATGGCTGTTTAACTAAATTGCTAGTAATACATAGCAATAATTGAAATTCTTGATTTGAAATGTGTGGCTAAATTAAATCATTGGTACTACATAACAATACCTAGAACCACTTGACTGAGTGAAAATAAATGAATGACGTTGAATAGTGTTAAATAGTAAATCTTGAAACCGGGATGATTAATATCGAATAGATATTTTTTAGTGTTACATAGCAATAGTTTACTCTGGAGAAAAAATTGCAATACTTGTCGTCAAACAAATTATAGTAATATAAAGATTTTTAAAAAAATCTACAAACTGTATGCAAAAATAACTGATGTTTAATTCTGACTGTTGTATAGCAACACTTGAAACCATTTAACTGTAAGAAAAAAAAAATTGGCCCTGGCTCTTTTAAAGATATTATCAACAAAATGTGTTTACGAATGAGGATTTAGTATTAAATAACCAACAATTTTGGATAAGCCATCAAACCCAACAAAACTAAGCCTTCACAAAGATACTAAACAGAATCATCCCCATAAGATGCAGTTTAGTGTGTTTTTTGATGCCCCGCATTTTGCAAAGGTCTTACTCCTCTAAATGCGCCATTGCGTTACCAAAGAGAATTTACGCTCCGCTGTGCTAAAAGTTGACTAACCCAAGAAGCTCGGTTTGATTACCTAAATATCTATTCACTACTACCTCTTGTAGGTGGCCGCCGGAAGACAGAATAAGAATCTAGAAACTGGGACGACCGCGGTAACTAGACAAATATAAACAACATATCCTGGTGAGACAAAAGAGAGCAGACAGAGACCTTGATTTTTTTTCCTGAATATAACATGATTGTCCGCTGGGTCGAATCAAGTCTTTGATGTCCTTTGTAGCGCAACCCCCAAAATGGAGCGCTTAAACTTTCTTCTCAATAAATATTCGTGACTAGTCTTCAACTGTATGTCTTTACCTTATCATGTCTCACCCAGAAGTCTCAAATAACACGAGTCATCTCCTCCTTTCTGCTCAGTGTCGACAGAAGAAACATCTGCGTCCGCAGGCTCTGCACATACATACATGATCTTGGGACTTCCATTTTTTTTCTAGTAATTCTAATTACAAGAAGAGACTAAGCCTGGCTGTTTGGAGACTGCTTTTATTTATTCATTTATTTATCTATTTATTTTTTTCAATTTCTATTTTCTATGAGCCATCCAATTACGTTACATAGAGTATATATTCCAAACCCTTCCAACATAATGCTGATCAAAGTCTACTTAGAGGCATACCAGAACAGGATGCAATATAAAAAGTACAGATGGCATGAAACCTTTTCTATATCTGAAATGCTTTTGGGAAATGGCAAAAAAAACTAAGAATATTACAGTAATGATATCATGATTTACATTTTGATTTGATTAAGTGTCATACCTAAGAAATCTCATTTAGAGGGAATACAATCAGCATATTCTTAGCCCCGTTAAGAGTGTAGTTTTTCATCTTAGTTGAAGATGGTCAATCTTTGCTTGAGTGCAGTTTTCTAATAAAATCTGATACTTTAAACCTGACTTGTTTGCAAGTCATTTCATAACTAGTTGACAAAGTATTTAATGATTGAATAATTTCTTTTAAATTCAGAATAATATCATGATAGTCTATTTGCTAAAAGGGATACATCCGCTAAAGTATTTCAACATTATATATGATATATTATTTCATTCTTAATATCAAATTTGTAAGTTATGTTCGCAGTTTATTTTGTATATATATTTTTTTATTTTCTTTGAAGAGGGTCAACTAAAAGAAAACGAAACCACAAAAATCACATTCACACACGGGTTCTCAAAAAGCAATAATGAACTTGCTGTAGTCTATTCATGCTTCACGCAAAAAAAAAAAAAAGAAAAAAATTATACAACCACAAAAAAGGTTTAAATTAAGTCAATAATGATGGCAAAGTGTCAGGCATTTATGTAAAAAATACTTTTCGCCACTTCATTCAAAGCAGCTAACAATAGATATTTTTCATTGATATTTTACCTTCTCTTATTTTTGTATTTTAACATCCGGGAAACGGACAAAGACATTTTTTCTCCAGATATTTTATAGAAAGCTACTTTTTTCCACAATACTGATCAAAGGCATACATATCGATTAATTTGTATTGATCAATTATCTAGACTGCTTGACCTTTTTTGGCTAATGTCATCTTTGTCATGATAGCACTGACAATAGAGAAAACTATTAATCGCTTGGAAGAGTGTATCCAGTTAGTTTTATAGTGAATGATGCCGTGTCTCTTTGCCCAGGAAGGCCTCTCAGTTCTGACTATTAAAAACGATGTATCATAATGGCGAATGCTTGAATCCAACGGCCCATAACAATTCTCGCTCAGTCAGACTCAATGGCGACATCATTATTATATACAGAGGCCAACAGAAAATATATTCGTAGCATAACACGGTGAGATATAACTAATTAATGTATCAACTGCTGGCGCAGTGTTTGAGTAAGAAGAAGAGCGTGGAGTTTGAAAGCAACTCGGGTGGATGGATAACAACGAAAGGAGGATAAAAAAATATGAAACATGAGAGGGAAAAGGAAGAAAGTAATATAATTAAGAATGAGGAATATAAAAAAAAACGATAACATAAATAAAATAGATAAATAAATAAATTAAGAAAGAAAGAAAGAAGAATAAATAAATTATTAAAAATCAAAACGAAAAGAAAAGAAAAAAGAAATAAAGAAAAGATGACTATTTCTGTCCATAACTGCTGATATATATATATATATATATATATATATATACATATATGTGTGTGTGTGTGTGTGTGTGTGTGTGTGTGTGTGTGTGTGTGTGTGTGTGTGTGTGTGTGTGTGTATTTCTTACATGACATTGAATAAGATTTGATTCAGAATTGGATTTCTCTAAAATATCTTTCTCTGGAGCAAATATTGCGCCATTGATCACCACTTCACCACTTAAAATTGCCAAATGATTTAAATTCAGAATTTTTCTTCTCCTATAGTTTACCTTACCAAGGGTCGAGAATCGAATTTGCTCTACCACTTACCAATAGATGAGCGGGAGAACAGTTATACTTTATTCTTTCTCAAGGGCATTAGCGTGAAGTGAAACGCAAACAACCTTGTCCGAATTAAACCCCGAGTCACCAATTCGGATTCGTACTGCGATAGTAGTTACACTAAGCGTCTCTCCTCTAAGTGTGTTAAATCTATAAGTTTTACAGATTAGTATTTTTAACACGTGTCAAGTTGATTACCTGTGTGAGGTAAAGAAATGTATAATACACAATGAATATATTATATTTATTCGAAAATGAAACCTAGATCTTCTTCTTTTGAATTACATCCTTCCACTTGTAATAAGGAGTAGTTGTTTTTTTTTATATTATAAGATTCCATTAAGATAGACTTGAGCTGATGCATATTGCAATTTACTAAACCTCGCTTAGAATTCTCTCTAGTCTATAACAATTATGTTCCCAGAGGTGATCAAACTCACCAATCAATAGTAAGAATGAATGAAATTAGCGTGTTAAATATTAAAACACGGTTAGATGCCTACGCACTTCTCCAGCAAACATACGTTATCACATTGGAGAAAATAAAAGTATATAATATTTGAGAGAAAAATGCATATACGAATCATCTGATGTTATTTAAATACCGTTAATTACAATGTAGCGTCAATGATTGCTTGCCAATCTTATCAAGACGATAAAGCATCTTTAGTGAGATTATATAACATAATTTCATTATAGTAAACAAGATTATTCTCCTGTTGTCATCAACTGGTTGAGTCTGTCTCAAGCCTTAAGTCTATATGGTGTAAGAAGATAATTTTGGTGGTGTCGTTGTTGGAAAATTACGACATTGTAAATTGACTTTTTCTTCTCATCTCCTAATGTCTTGTTATCTTCTTTTTTGTTAGTTTAACCTGAAAAGAAACGAATGACAAAATGAAAAGAGGCAGGAATACTTTTAAACCCAATTTTCATTTTCGGGGTTGAGGACTATTTTGTGGCCAGCAATATTTATCCAGAACCAGTAGAAAAAACATTGTTTTCCCGTCGTGGCGTTTGAGGAATGTAAATAATTATTTTTTAGCAAATTATGAATCATCGGCATGGAGTATAAGGATTTTGAGGGTTATTTTGGTAAATTGTAATTATGAGCGTCCGTCATGTGTGTCTGTGTTCAGTCAGCATGTTCAATTGACATTGCCACGAACAGATGCTATAACGCCCTGTTCAGCCTGAGGCATTTGCAGATGCATGTGCTCCATCTGACTGTCGAGAGAAGAAAGAGCTGTCTCTTGCAGTCCAGATGGTAAAGGATTCTGAGGAAGAATTTCTTTTTGGCTCTTGGAACTTCACCTTTTCAGGCACGTGTGAATTGCGCTTCCTGTTAAAACCCCCACCAGAAAGGGTTATTTCGTATTTCTTTATTTTATTCCGTGTTCTTTTGATTTATTTTTATGGTTTTGCTTTCTGTTAGTTTATTTATTTTCAATTCTTATCTAATCCCCCTCAAGGATAATGAGAGGTGGCTATTAAGAATCATCCCTGACACAGTTTACTTTCCTGGGAAGTCCCGAAAGGTGAAATGAACTTGAGAAAAAAAAAACAAAGAGATTTTTCTTTGAATTTAATTGACTGAGTGTATCTAAGTGCTATTAATCCTAATACGAACAAACTGTGTGGTGTCTTACTAAGATTTAGTTATGTGTTACCTTTATATGAATGAGATCTGTGGTATTTGGTTTATAGACAAACTGTAGCAAAACAGGAGTACAACATTAGTTATTTAAATACACGTTTTGCTCTCAAAGAAATAAACAGAGATTATATATAACTTTAAATCACTACTATGGGACACATACTCATTTTGGTCATGTATTATTTTACAATGAATAATAAAATCCAGATATATTTTCCTTATATGGAAATTAACTTTTACAAAAAAATAGTTTGCTTATTTTGAGGCGATATTTCAGAAAGTTTTCAATTTTATTTACCATCAATAAGAAAAAAAGCTGCATTGCAAAAGAATGAAAACATACTAAAAATTAAACACTTATGTAAATAAAATGCTTTTCACTGACCTATGCTCATACTCATGTTACTAAGAACATTTAATATAGAAAAAATATAGATAATTTCGGATACAGCCCCCAAAAGGTATCGGATATCCAATTAAATATCAATTGGACGTAAAAATGCTTGGCTATTATGCAAACTTTATTAGCTATTTAGCTTCTTTATTCATTGCATTTTTGGCTTTTCATAGGAGAAAAAAATTATATGAAGACACAAATGAGAGAACCATTGGGACAACTATTCTTTGTGGGTATAAAGTTGTTTTGCTTTTTTATGCAAATGAGGGTTCAGAACCTGGACTATATAGATGTTATATTTGCTTTATGAGTTAATTTAATTATTCTATATTATTTTTTTCAATGGCTCTAGACATTCGGTAAGTTTTCCATTGGTGGATATAGTTTTCTTCTCAGATTACGTATGATCTATTACTATGCTTTAAAATGTATCACGGTTCTAAAATCGATAGGAGAGTTTTCGACAGTACGGTCAAGAAAAAGGTAGACAAATACTTTGACATTACCAGAGATCTAAAAAGAATTGTAGAATATACGAATGATTGAGATAACTATTCTTTTGGCCATGTTTGGAACGGTCCCCAAATGGATTGGTATCGGAATTGGAAGAGTTGAAAATCGAAGAATAAATTGAAACATTCATACAACAGCATTGTTGAGATCGACCAGAATACCCAGAAGAATTATGGTAAATTAAAAGATTTTCTGTCGCTCAAGTTCTAATGAAAGACGACAAGCAAACGCTGGTGTTAAAAAGATCTCAAGGAGTAGATTAATAATGCAGGTATAGGCTCTGCGTGATAGAGATGAAATAGTTAATCTCCTAATAAGCCAATGCAGCATATTCACACGGAAGAAATAGAAGAATAATTTGGTAAAATTATCCCCCATAAAAGGTATAAGGCATTTACGTTTTTCTATTTTCATAAATTCTATTCAAGAAAATGAGTCGCATGAAATCAATTCTATTTGTTATACAAAAGGATCACCTATCCCCGATCAGAAACCAGTTGGAAATATCTTGTCATATAGTGACTTTTGCCAAGCCAAACGACCACAACATTTACGTGATACTAATCGTCGGAGGAGACTTTGAGATTGTCCCCAAGAACCTAAAAAATGATAGGATATTTAAAAGAGTTGAGGAGATCTGAAAAAGACTTGCTGTCATACGGACTCCAGTTAACGCAGGCGTGAAGACCTTGCAATAATAAGAATTTTAATAACAGTAATAAATTCATTGAAAATCTCACTATGGGTACGCAAAGTAAATATTATGTAATCGGTTTCAGAAACCTCGAAAGCCAAATTTCTTAAAGAAAGGTAGTGACTTTATGATAATTTCTGTAAAGAATGATTGATACGTTTACTAGGAAATATCAGAAGTTTATTTCTACTTTATGAGATCAGTCTTAAAATGAAGTCGTAGATTTTGGCCATCAGATAAAGGAATAAATTTAACATGTTATCAATATGTCGTTATTCTCCAAGGTCTTTATCTTATTTACCAACCCCTTCCGCTCGGGCAGGATATGACACAAGGTCAATTCTTAAGCGGAGTTTAACAGGTTTTAATTCAGAGTTTTCATTCTCCTAGACTAGTTGCCTGACCAAGGCTGAAGAACCTAGTCTGTCGTACTATTTACCCATAGTTGGAGGGAGAATAATTGGATTCATACCTTTCCCAAGGGTATTAGTGCAATGTGAAATGCAATCAGTCTCGTCAAGGATTTGAACTCGTGTTGCCGTGTTCATTTCCTACGACGATAACAATTACAGCACGGGCACCTCCAAGGACTTTATAGGGGCCACTTTACTTAGGCTACAAATCACTCGATTGTTATCTTCTTCTATGGAAGGATTACTAAGTAACATTTTGGAGTTAAGTAAATCTCTCAAATTTGAATATGTCATAAAAGAAATAGTAAATAAGAAATGAAAAAAAAAAAGATTATTTAGCAAACATAATATTTAGGACAAATGACTGAAGAACGACAGTTAGAACAGGTAACAAACCAAGAGCAAAGAGAGGCTGTCGTAAGTGCGAGAAAATGGAATCAGAATTTGTCGTAACGGCTAAAAATGGACTCATCGAGGCCACTGTAAATCCTGATGTAGTATACTACCTTGCCGTGCGATGAATCGGGCGGGTATTGTTGATATATACATCCGTCTGAAGATAAAATCAACCAAATATTTATCGGAAACAAATAACGGGAAGATGTAAATTGTGACCAATGGAGAACAAGGATGGCGAGGGTGTAAACATGGCCAATGAAAGCAATCATTGCATGGATGTAATTCGTGACTCATGGAAAATAAGCTTTCTATGTAGGGTCGCGTAAGAGTTTTAAGACTATATAAGGTCTAGAATTTTGGCTGAAGTCAGTTCTAGCTGGTAGTTCAGACTCCGTGTGCGCGATGTCTCTCTCTCTCTCTCTCTCTCTCTCTCTCTCTCTCTCTCTCTCTCTCTCTTCCGATTTCCGATTGCTTTCTTGCTCCACTCCACAAAAACGTTACCGCTGACGAATAAAAATATAGGAATGTATTTGTATATATACTTTTTTTTTTACCTAATGGATCACAGATTTCACACTTAGAAACGTTTTACCAGATAAAGATGATAATTATATTCAAACCACATAACAATAATAAGCCTAAAATTACATTTTACCGGAATGTTGTCTTTGGGGATTTTCGCTGAGTATATACGTATGTATAGGAGCCTGGTCGAGAAATGCTATCATATAAAGCAATGGAAAACTACTAATATATATATATATATATATATATATATAGAGAGAGAGAGAGAGAGAGAGAGAGAAAGGGAGAAAAATGGAAGGAGGAAGGTAAAGAAAGTGAGATTACTGACGAAGGTAGATCAGTTTGTCAAATAGACAAATTTAATTTTTGACTAAAATTTGATTCTTGGTATAAACGGTGCATTGGTCTAATTCTCGTATTAGTTACTACAAAATAATAAAAAATAGTTATCTCCCTTTATCTGAGATATGTACCAAAATTACTACAATATATATTAAAATACTAAAGATTAAATTTATTCAAGTAATGTCTATTGAATCCAACCAAGGCTTCCTGATGTTTTCTGAATCTCCTGCAAGCCTTTTTGACTCTCTCCTTGTTTAAATTGGTAAAACCCGCTGTTATCCTTTCCTTCATCTTATCGTTGGTAATGCTCCGACTTTTGTTAGCGTCTCGCTCAATCGCAACCAACACATAATAATCAATTGTATTGCAATCTGGGGAGTTAGGCGGCCAAATGTTTGATGTGACGTCGTATAAATTTTAAGACAACAACGACTTGTATGGCATAGCGCAGAATCTTTTGGTTAAACGTTGAGTTTTCCTAAAAACATTATCGAGATTCAAGACTGTGTATCATTCAAAAACTTGATGGAGGTATCCGTGTTAAGTCTGAGGTCATTTTGGAAGAGGAATGGGGGCATAATATCAATATCGCTGGTAACAGCCCAAAACAATATGATAAGAAAGAAGACTTGTGTTTCATCTTTATCGGTAGAAATTAAGCCAACAGTTGTTCTCGCAGTTCACCACTTGATTCCTACAGAGTTTTTTCTCATCTAAGATAAATCCGAAGGATGAATTGCGGGGGATTGCTTGATTTTGGTAAAAAGATTTGCAGCGGGGTTTTCCTCTCGCTCTTCATAACTTGTGTATAAAATGTTCATTTCTACTCTTGTATATTTTCGTTTCATGAAGCGACTGCGTATGAAAATGGGTTGAATGACAAGCAAACACAGATCCTTCATTTAACCGGTGTTGCTTATAATAAACTAGGAAAGTCTATAAATTGAAACCGGAGCCCATCGATTCAATTGTTTTGTTTACCTAGCGGATAATCATCACGCACAGTATAATGGTTGCAGTGTTCGCCAATGTCCCGGGAGACCTAGGTTCAATCTAAGGTCGAGTCATACCAAAGACTCAAAAAATGATACTTGGTGCCTCCTTGCTTAACACTCAACATTATAAGGTACATATTAAGGGTAAAGTTGAGCAATCTAAGGAAAAGAGTAGCGCCCCCAACAACTTGGTGTAGTAACTATCGAAAAGGGAGACTTCGGTCAACCTCAGCTACGGTCGTTAACTTTACTTACTACTCTTGTATGAGAAATACCAAATATCTTAAAGCATTACCTCGCTGAGAAGAAAAAACAGACACTCCCTTGTTCTGGTTGCCTCATCTTCTGCAGAATACACCGACTGCATCTCTGTAGACGAATTGACTTCTGGAATATAAGTCCCTGATTTGAAACTAAACGATCAGATGGTGATGTTCCAGTAATGCAAGAGCTTTAGGGAATGCTGCGTACCTCTTTATTACGATCGTTTCAAAGTTCACTCAGGTTCCAAGTGGTACTTCCTGATAGGGGTCCTATCTCTGGATCAAGTAGAACTAAACTGTGTACTTAAACTAAACTGAGTTGTTTGAAAGAAAACTGTTTTTACATATAACAGTGTGTAAATAAAAACCTGTACTTATGCTAATCTGAATGTTTGAAATAGAATTGTTTATATGCATTAAAATGAGTTTGGCATTAAATGACCAATAATTGTTGATATGCCGTAAAAACCAAACCAAATAAAAACAAATACATGTTCCGGGTTTTGGACATGATAGATTTGAAAGGATTGTTCTCAATCACGGCCTGGATCTCAGCAATTCCTTTCAGATAAAAGTGCTCAGAATGAAACTTTCGAGCTGGCCTAATTTTGTAATCAACATTGGCCTCATCCGAACCTTTTTTCGATTCTTCTGCACTGTTTTAAGATCGGCAAATTAAATTCATATTGAAGCATGAGACGTGAATGTTAACAGTTCATGTCGTTTCCAAATTTCTGGTGTTGTGTAACTTTCCTCACAGACACTGCCTAACTGATTTTAGATGGCTGCAAAGTTGATGATACTTGAAATAAAGAAAGCGGATAACGGACATTAAAAATTCTAAATGGTGACAATTTACCTACCCCATTCCTTATATATATCCACACGAGCAGGATATAACACAAGGTCTGTTTTAAGCAGGATTTAAGTTTTGATGTGAAAGTTTTACTTCTTGATTAGTTGCAAAACCAGGGTTATAGAACCGGAACTGTTTATTATTTAACAGTTGCTGGAGAGAAAACAATAGGATCCATATCTTACTCAAGGGCATTAGCACTATGCGAAATGAAAAAGCCTCATGTGGGGTTATGAAACCACACAGCCAGGTTAATTGCTTACGACGGCAAAACAAGTCATCACTAGCATGTCTCCCTCGCTCTCTCTCCCTCCTTCCCTCTCTCCCTTTATAGATAGATAGATAGATAGATAGATAACCTTGTTGAGATGTGAGTGGATCAATAGGTTCGGTTGCCTGTCACTGAGTTCATATTTGAACACTGTTATAAAATTTTCATGGTAAACTGATTAATCAATATAATCCCTATTCAACGGCGACTTAGATCTGTTAGCAAAGATCACGATTGTTATGAAAATAATTTGTGCAAATTAAATGTTTTTGTCTCATACGGCGCCAGTTTATGTGTAGAAAATAAAACTGAACACTCAATATATATATATATGTATATATATATATATATATATATATCATCATCATCGTCATCATCATAAAGTAATGGTGATAGAACGGAGTTTTCTGTCTCTTTCTTTTTTTCTTTCTCTCCCGCTCACTCTCTCATTTGGCAACACTCCATATCATCCATCGTTCTCGGTAGGTTCAAAAACCCTCAGCCAGTGTTCACTCAGAGCTGATGTAAGTCCTTGGTGGTTGGACAACACTGGTTCTGTAATATAATTGCGGAGGGATTTTTTTATATTATCATTTTTCGTTTTGTATATCTTATCTTTCTGTTTAGTTAGGCTGTGAACCTTTCGCTGGGTCCATGGGTTAGTTAGGTGCACACATTGAGTGCAGGTGTTAACATGCTCGCGTGTTGTATGTGACAATCAGAGATGTCACAGTAAAAACCCAGGTAGGAAATGGACCGGGGACGTGAATGACGTCATGCCCGGAAGCGCTGAGGATTTTGGGGATTTGAAAAAAAAGCAGTTAGTTGAGATTCAAGTCTAGAGGAAGGTAGTCGATTTTTGGTCTCGTCGTGGCGAGACCAGTTGGGGTCTAAGAAATGTGCCACGCATTTGTTGAAGAAATTGTGTGTCTCTCTCCTCATGTCTAAAAACCTTAAACTCGAGATGGTAATAAAAAGTTTCGTACCTGAACCAATTTCGAGTATTTTTCGGATTTCTATATGTTTGTGAACATTGTGAACTTTTTCCGTATCGATATGAATATGTACATATCCGTATTCAAATCTTGGTCGTATATTTTTGGACCTTTATATATTACAGTTTTCTAGATGTTACAGTATATAAGAGAAAGTTGCATACTTCACAGCTAGTGCCTCAAATGCCTTGTTCTTCTTACGTGGTTGATTTTTTAAGACGAGAGTTAAGTAAACGCACATCTGCTCTTTGTGGGATGTTGTTTCGATGTTTCGTTAAAAAATCTCGTAGCATTCTTGTAAAGTTTTCATATCGCTTTTCTCAATTTATTTTCTTAACATCCATATGATGAATTCGTACAGCAGTACTGACACAGCCACTATTTGAAAGAAACCTCGTCGTATTTTATCACGTAGATACGAATCCAATTCGACCAATAATCGGTCAATAGTAGTACCGGTTGTATGTTGATATCATTGTCAGTAGATGAGATATTGCTGATGTGAACTGGTCTACTAACTGAGACTTGCCACTGAAAGTGGAGTGGAATCCTTATAAAGGAAAACGTATGAACTATGATTTATTGGGGTTCAGGGAGAAGCCAGTGTGTCTGGCTTCTTGCTCAGGGCTATATAGTAGATATTTGTCTTGGTTAGTTGTATTTGCGAGAAGCACATGATCATCTGCGTAGTCAATGTTTGTCATAGTTTCTGCAGGATATTTTATGCTTTTATTTTTAGTCTGAAAACTTTTTTTTTTCATATATGAGTTACATTGATGTTTTCATTTAATAATATAGGCACATTATGAACATATAAAGCACAATATATAAGCGTCATACATGCTTATAATCTGCTAAGTTTTTTAATGAATATATTATCAAGCTGTTCTTTAGAGTTATTTAGATAGGTATATCGCCGCAGTTTTCCCATCTTTTTTTTTTTGGGGGGGTTATATTTTGGTATACTAACCAGAGCCCGAGTAAATTCTTAGCTAGATATTCATTATTGCTGTATGGTTAGTTGTGTAAGCAAAATTTATTATTTCTGTCTTGTTATTTAAGCATTTATGTATCCTCCAAAGAAGAAAACGTTGTGTTTTCGAGTGTGTCAGACACGAGAAGATTGATCGTTGATAAAGCTACTTATATGTATCTAATCTCTAGAATTAATGGAATTGTAGCAAGAGATGATTGTCATTGACTTTATTCTCGATTACATTTTATTAATGATATTCGGTGATTTTAATGCACGAGAATAGAAAAAGCATTCCAACACCGTCTTTGCATATGCAAAGGCAAATATACTGCTATTTTTAGTATTATAGAATGTTTGATCTATTTCCAAGTGATAATATCTATGTTCATGCACACTTTATGTATATGATTAGGAAGATGCAGACGAACTGTGCTCAGGTGACTGTTTTATTGTGCCTTACGTCCCAACGTTAAATTTCATTGTGTGGATAATGCTTTTGAAAACTGTTACTTCGGACATTTGGACCGGAACTGTAACCTCAGAAGAACGTGTACTTTTTTTATCAGCATGAAGACAATGTGATGAGGACACATGATATATATATATATATATATATATATATATATATATATATATATATATATATATATATATATAAAAGAGGTTTATTGTTCTTACTAGCTTAATTGGTGAGCTAATGTGAGACCAAATGTTGCTAAATTGCTAAATAGTGCCCAATACCAATGAGAGAGCATCTGTCCGACGATAGCGGAAAATATGAAACCCTGGGTCACAGACACTACTGTGCATCATCATCATCATCATCATCATCATGTCGTGCCGCTAGCATGGAATATCCCTGATCCTCTCTCGCAACATCTCGCTATCGTTCATCGCCTCTGCCAGGTTTTCAGGGCTACATCCCGTAACCTCACTTAGCTGCAGTATGAATGTTCGAGCTGGTCGTCCTGCTTTTGCACGGCCATGTGGGAGACCATAGGTGTACATAATTTATGAGCTCGTCCCTGTTTCTCCAGCAGTGTCCTGCATGTTTAGTTCGTCTAACTTGGAAAGTTTTCCTGATGGGAGACTGGTAGCCGTATAGCTAGTGCCTTGTGGGGTGTTGCAACCAGGAATCGTTCAATATTGCTCGCAACATTCTTGTGTGATTACGGTCTAGCTTCTTCGCCGTTTTGTTAGCGTCCATGTAGTGCATCCATACAGCAGTATCAAAACGACCGCTGCCTGAAAGAAACTACTTTTCATTTTATCGGTCAGGTCTGATTTCTATATGATGGATAGCTTATCGATAGCTGTCTATGCCTTCGTTAGCCGCTTGTCAATGTCTTTTTCGGTTGTTGAGACACTGCTTCCTAGGTTGGTGATTTTGTCTCTACCAGTGTCGGAGAGGTTCCGTCTAGTGTGGAAATGTCGCCTGTTTGATTAAAGCACATTTATTCAGTTTTGAACGCCTGCGGCGGCTCGTTCCATGCTATGCAGTAATGTTTCAGCTGTGTTTGATGTATTTGCCAGTATCCCTATGTCATCAGCGTAGTCGGCATCGGTAATTGTTTTTGTAGGGTATCTTCTGCATCTTTGTCAGCTCAAAGCTGCTTTCTCTGATTTTATCAATCGATGTTCTAAGCACGTAGTCTAGGCAGATGATAAAGAGGTATAGGGTATCATGTCCCCCTTGTAGTACTCCTGCTACAATGTTGAAGTCTTCTCTGTCTCCC